>CM046859.1:35350951-35520343 GCA_025617745.1 Heliocidaris erythrogramma | reverse complement strand
TTTATTCATACAATGACCAAATACCATGTTGGCAACTGTTCTCTGCAAAGAAACCTGGACGAATAAATATTGTAACATCTGATAAGGCAATTTATATACTATACACAGGAAATATTCATTTTAATGTTGTTGAATCTGTAGATTCTGTCTTCAATTCATCGGAACAGATAAGAACAACTAAAGAAGATGAAATGTCAAAGAGTACTTTGCCATGTCCAACAAATCATACTGATGTTAAAGTAAAGCATGTGCTGAACAAGTCTAAATCCAAATGCCAGTTAGAGAAAGAAATTGATGAAGAAGTGTATAAGTCCCCAGAAACATATCAAAACCATGTTGACCCAAAGACAACCAAACGAAGGCTTACGTTAGAGACTGGTACAATAAATCACGATAAGAGGGAAAGTACTGCAAATCTTTTTGACATGACAGATGAACAGTGTACAAGTAAGTTAAGGAGTGAACGTCAGACTGAATCAGTTCGCAACGAATGTAACACCAGGCATGAAACCCTTAAAAGTGATCATAAAGACAAATGTACAAGAGTTGATACACAAATAAAACATGTTGCCCAAGGGACCTACAATCAAGGTGACATAAGATTTGGTTATTCGAGTGGAAAGCAGTGTGTTGCTAATTCACTATCTGCACTGTTGTATAGCAAGATAAAAAATGCCAATGACTGGAAAAGTACAGATCTAGACAGAATTTTGAATAATGGTGATGAATTGTATCGTTACATACGACGCTTCACTTCAGTGAATCATGATTATTTGCTGACCTCTGATCTATTTGAATATTTGGACTCGTATGATGAATTGTTTGAGATAGAATGTCGTGAATCAGTCACTGGATTGTTAGATGGAGATGAAATGAATATGGCTGTATGTCTTTCAATGCCATTAAAGCAAGCTCTTGAAAGAGAACTCTGTAACGATTCTGATGCATGTTTTGTGACTTTTGCTGACAGTACTTTTATGGTCATATCAAGTCAAGATGGTTACTTTATATTTGATTCACATTCCAGAAGCAGTCGAGGCTTACTGATTGAAAGAGGATACAGTGTTCTACTTCATACTTCAAGCTGGCAAGGTGTGTACAAGCATTGCATAAGGTTAGCAAAAACAATGGCATGCCCCATGAACAGTCAATATGAAGTAACCAGTGTCTGTGCTAAAGCAACTTCTGGTAAGAATGAAACCTTGAAAGGCTATCCACAGTTACAGAACATTCCTTTGAGCCAAATTCCATCATCAAGTAGCCACAGTGAGAGTCAGCCTGAATATCCCACACAGTGTGAAAACTTTGATGAAATTCAAAGCTTGGATGAGAGTATTCTTTCACAAGAAGTCATTGATAATCCAGATTTCCTTCACTGTTTTGAAAAAGCACATGATCCAATGCTTCTTGACCCACAAAATGACCATATCGAAACAAAATATGTTAATGAACAGAAAGGAAACTCAGAAAATTGTACAAATTTTGCAAATTTTGCAAATGTATTGGACAAAGTTCATGATTCTAACTCAGCCTTAAGTAAAAAACGAAAATTCAGTAATATTGAAAAGGATGTAAAAGTTGATATTGACTTAAAGGAAGTTCGAAAAACTAAATTGGTGAAAAAAAAAGAGTATGATACGTTAAGAATTGATGAAAGTGAATGTATGGATAGTAATGAGGAATTAATGATAATTGGAGAAGTTCATTCGACATTGTGGTTTAAGCCTCTGAATGAAAGGAGAAAGAAAAAATGTTGTCAAAGAGCAAACATAGCACATACGTCTTCTTTTTCCAGTCCTGTTGTTGAAGGATATGTACCTATTGCAAATGAAAATAGGAAACAAGCAAAGATTGCTGAACCCTGAAAGGTTAAAAATGTTGACAATTCAAGAAAAAAACGTAAAGGAAAAACTTATAATGAAACTAGCAAACTGAAAAGAGAGCGCATGAGAGAAAAACGAGCCTTGGCAAAGGAAGGGGACAGTAATAAGAAAGAAAAGCATCTTGACAATGCAAACATACGTAAACTGAAGAGAGCAGCTGAAAAGAAAGAGAAATATCATAATGATCTTATCTGGAAAATTAACAAAATAAATCAAGTAAAACAAAAATACAAAGAAGAGAAAAACAAAAAATACAGACAAGATCTAAGTTTTAGGAAGAAACAGGTCACTGCTATGACAAACAAATATCATTGTGATGTACAGTATAGAAAAAAAATGCTTAATGCAAATAAACAGAGATATAGGACAAATGAACAATTCAAAGAAAATTTAAAAACAACCATGAGAAATACCATAAAGGATAAATACCTTAAAAATGAAGATTTCAGGCAAAAGCAAAAGGCTACTATGAGAAATACCATCAAGGATAAATACCTTAACAATGAAGATTTCAGGCAAAAGCAAAAGGCTACTATGAGAAATACCATAAAGGATAAATACCTTAAAAATGAAGATTTCAGGCAAAAGCAAAAGGCTACTATGAGAAATAGGTATGAGAAAGAAGACGATTTCAGGCAAAAGCAAAAGGCTACTATGAAAAATACCATAAAGGATAAATACCTTAAAAATGAAGATTTCAGGCAAAAGCAAAAGGCTACTATGAGAAATACCATAAAGGATAAATACCTTAACAATGAAGATTTCAGGCAAAAGCAAAAGGCTACTATGAGAAATACAAAAGGATAAATACCTTAAAAATGAAGATTTCAGAAAAGCAAAAGGCTACTATGAAAGAAAGCATGAGAAATAGGTACCGCAACCTAAAGAATTTCAGGCAAAAGCAAAAGGCTACTATGAAAGAAAGAATGAGAAATAGGTATCAGAAGGAAGCTAAATTCAAGGAAAAGAAAAGGGCAACTATGAAAATTCTGTCCCAAACTCGTTATAAAAGGAAAGACGTTAAGCAAAAGAAATTGATGAGTCTAAAAACTAAGTATAAAAAAATAGAAAAATATAGACAAAAAATAATGAAACAGAATCTGAAAAGAGCTCTAGTTAAAAAATTAACAATGTCCAAATTTGATAATGTACTACAGGAGTTTAGGAAGATTATATCTCATGGCCCAGAATATGTTTGCTGTGTGTGCTTTAAACTTCTTTTTGAGAACCAAGTAATGAAATGCATGAAGAGCAAGTACAAATTTCAGACATGTATAAGTGAAATTTTTTTGCATGTTTGCAATTCAGAATGCAAATCAGAATGTCAAATACACCAGTCAGCTAGATCATCACTATGGATATGCTATACTTGTCACAGAAAGTTGCAATCTGGAAAAGTACCAGCAGAAGCAAACATCAATAATTTACAATTACATCAAGTCCCAGAAGAACTTGCCAACTTAAACACTTTAGAACAGCATTTGATTGCACTGAATATCCCTTTTCTGAAGTTAATGGCCTTGCCAAAGGTGGACAAAATGGAATTCATGGCCCAGTTGTTTGTGTCCCTTCAAACACTTATGAAACTGTACAGATATTGCCTAGACCACAGACAGAAGATCAATTGATTCGTGTTAAACTGAAAAGAAAATTGTCTTACAAAAGTTATTATGAGTACAAATTTGTAGATAAATCTAAATTGCTGAATGCTCTGCAATACTTGAAAACTAATAATAAGCATTATTTTGATGTTACTGTGAACGATGAATGGAAAAATACACTTGAACGGAATGAAAAAGATAATGAAAAAGAAGAAATAATGGAAACCTCTGGTAAAGCTCGTTTAGCAAAATATTGGAAGGACACGGAGGAACAGTTGCATTATATTTTGTCCAAAGACAAGAAGGCCAATGAAAACATAGAACATAATATTGAGCCACACAAGAAAGTAGATGACAATGACACTGAAGATGATATCGAGGAACGATTAAACGGGATTCACTTAGATACATGTCTACAGCCAGCCGATATCGGACAAGAAATTCTAGATCAGTATTTTGATGACATAATATGCTGTGCTCCTTGCGAAGGAAAAAGCCCTGTATCACTTCTGCAAGATGAAAGCAATGAGGCCAAATGTTTTCCAGTATTATTTCCGCAAGGTCAACCGACATTCCATGATAGAAGAGACGAAAAGATAACTTTGGGACGCTATTTGCTGAACCGACTGATGCACGTCGATAACAGATTTGCTCAAAATACGGATTACATCTTTTATGCACAGTATATTTATGAGATTCAACAAGTTTTGTCACAAGTTTCTATTGCATTGAGACAAAGTCAAAACAAAAAAGAGGATTCTTCGTCAATAACTGCTTCGGATTTGAAAAATGCAGAGAAAGTTCAAAACATATTAAAATCAGACAAGGGATATAAATTTCTAAAGCAAATTCGTGGAACACCTCCTTACTGGCAAAAGACACAGAAAGATGTATTGGCAATGGTACGACAACTTGGGAAGCCAACATGGTTTGCATCATTTTCATGTGCAGATATGAGATGGCCAGAAATAATCAATACATTGCTAAGACAAAAGGGAGACAGCAGGAAATTAAGTGAATTAGATTGGGCAGAAAAATGTAGTCTTATAAGATCGAATCCAGTAACAATAGCACGAATGTATGACAAAAGATTTCACACTTTTCTGAATAAAGTTATTAATATCTCCAGCTGCACCAATAGGCCCCATAGTTGACTATGCTTTGCGACATGAATTTCAAATGAGAGGATCAGTTCACACACACGCTTTATTCTGGGTTGAGCATGCTCCACAGATGGGAATTGATAATGATGATAATGTTGTACAATTCGTTGATAAGTACATTTCCTGCCGAAAACCTCATGAAGAAGAAGATCGAGAACTATACGAAATAATCAGCTCAGTACAACAGCACAGTAAGAAGCATTCTAAATCTTGTAAAAAGAAAGGAACAGCATGTAGATTTAATTTCCCAAGACCACCTTCTGAAAAAACATTCATTATTAAACCCGTTGAAGAGAATAAAGCTAAGCATAGAAGTAAATGTGAAGTAAAGGATGAAAGCCAAGCGAAAGCTTCTGAAAATGCTAAAACCAAGGCTAAGGAATTGTTGAATTCTGTGAAAGATGCATTATCTGATGGAACTGAATATAACAGTGCTAGGCATCTTTTTGAAAAAGTTGGCATTACCCAAAATCAGTTTGAGAGTGCACATAATGAAATTGCCTCACAGGAAAGTATGATCATTAAAAGAGAACCACAGGATGTATGGGTAAATCAGTTTAATCCAAATTTACTTCGAGCCTGGAATGCTAATATGGATTTGCAGTACGTAACAAACGCATTCGCATGTGTAACGTACGTTGTATCGTACATGTCAAAGGCTGAACGAGAAATGGGAATGCTTTTGAGTCATACAGTATCTGAGATGAAAGAAGGAAATAAAGATGCCAAGGAAAGCATGAAAAAGCTTGGTCAAGTGTACATGCAGAATCGTGAAGTATCTGCTCAAGAGAGTGTCTATCGTGTTTGCAGTCTTAGATTGAAAGAGTGTTCTAGAAAAGTGGAATTTATTCCTGTTGGACCTAACCCTGTCAGAATGAGTTTACCATTGAGCGTGTTAAAAAAAAGACCAGATGGTGATGACGACGATGAGAATATCTGGATGCCCAGCAAACTCGATAGATACAAAGCTCGACCCAGAAACCCAGAATTCAATAATATGTGTCTTGCAATATTTTGTTCTCAGTATAGAATTCTAACATCATCACAAATAACAAGTACAAGGAGTAAAAGTGTCTTCAAATTGGATAACAATTTAGGATATATTCAGAAACGTACACGTAGTAAAGATGCAGTCGTAAGGTATCCCCGATTCTCTCGCACTATATCACCAGAAAACTACTATTTAAGCATATTACAACTTTTTCTGCCATATTTCCAAGATGAGCAATTGAAGCCTCCAGGATTTAACACATATCAAGAGTTCTATGAGACAGGTTTTGTAAAATTGTGTGGATGCGAATTGGAGAAAGTCAGCTCAGCTGTGTGTAGCAATCAAAAGAAATTTGAAATAAATGCTGATTTAATTGATCAGGCACAAGAGCATTTAAAGCAATTTGGTGTACAAGAAGATGCATGGGCCCTTTTATGTCCAGAGAGTGAAGTAGAACGACTTGAACATCCCAGAGAGAATGTAGATGTCGAAGATTGCAATGAAGATCTTGCTATTCCTGATTTAAAGGACAAGCCAAAAAGTGATGATTACACCATAGAATTTAGATCTGTGAAAATTTCTAAACAGGATAGACATTGTATGATGAGGTCTTTGAACGAGAAGCAAAGGATTGTCTTTTACAAAATACGACAGTGGTGTTTAGATAGAGTAAATGGAAAACTGGTTGAACCCTTTCATATTTTTATTACTGGTGGTGCTGGCACTGGAAAGAGTCATTTAGTGAAATGTATTTACTATGAAACAACACGCATACTAGCCCGAATGTTGCATAATCCTGATGATGTGTCAGTGTTGAAAATGGCTCCTACTGGAGTAGCTGCATACAATATCAATGGTCATACTATACACAGTGTTCTTTCAATTCCAATTAGAGCTCAAATGCCTTATAAGCCACTCAGTGAAGAGAAAATAAGTGTCCTCCGCAATAAGCTAGCTCAATTGCAAATTCTAATCATAGATGAAGTATCAATGGTAGATCAGAAGTTAATGTGTTACATCCATGGTCGGCTACGACAAATAAAACAATCACGTGATCAGACTGCTTTTGCTGGTGTATCAATTATTGCTGTGGGAGATATGTATCAGTTACCTCCTGTTTTTGGAATTCCTTTATATAAAGACACAGTTCAAGGTGCATTGTGGAATGATAATTTCAAGAAAGTGGAACTTGATGACATAATGAGACAGAAAGATGATACTGAATTTGCCCTCCTCCTGAATAGATTACGCGTAAAAGAACGTGATGACATTCTCTGCGATGATGACCTAGCAATGCTAAAGGCTCGTGAAACTGGTGAAGTCTTTGAAGATGATCTCCACATTTATTCATGTAACAAAGAAGTAGATGAATGGAACAAGAAATTATTGCATAAAAAATGTGCTAATGTAATATGTATAAAAGCAGAAGACACTGAGAAAGATGCCAAGAAAGAGAATAAAATTCGTGAAAAACCTTACACAGGGTGTAGAAGCCAGTTGCCTAGTTATCTGTGGATTGCAGTTAATGCGAGAGTCATGTTGCTGAAGAACATTGATGTTGGCAAAGGCCTGACAAATGGATGTTTTGGAAATGTAACTGAAATAATAATGGATCAGACAAAGTCTAAACCAGTTTGCATCAAAGTTGATTTTGACAAAGGTGATGTTGGTATTCATTCAATTGAAAAATCTGAAGAATTCCTGGGTAAGAAGTATTTGAGGCAACAATTTCCACTCAAACTTGCTTATGCATGCACAATTCATAAAGTACAAGGTTTGACATTAGACAAAGCTGTGGTATCATTAAAAGGTATATTTGAATCTGGACAGGCATATGTTGGACTTAGTCGTGTTTGTTCATTATCTGGACTTGTTATAGAAAATTTTGATCCAAAACGTATACACTGTAATCCTGAAATCAAACCAAGCATGGATATTATGAATGCATTTATTGAGAATATTACTGCTGAAGACATTGATGGATATACATGTAGCTCCTCTTTGATTTTACAAAATGTGCAAGGATTAAGACACCATTTTATGGATCTTCAATCCCAATGTCAATTTTTGAATGCAGATTTTATTTGCTTGACAGAAACATGGATTAATGATGATAATATCTCTGATGTTGTTATAGATAACTTTAGATTTTATCATCAGCCAAGAAATCTTTCATATGGTGCTGCAAGTGAGTTTAAAGAACGATCACATGGAGGTGTTGGAATGTACATCAAGAACAGACATTCAAGTAGATTAAACATATCTGTTAACAACTTGGAGTTTATTGCAGTTCTTGTAACCAATCCTGTTTCTGTTGTTGTCTCAGTTGTATATCGACCTCCATCATATAATATAAAATCATTTTGTGAATGTCTAGACAATTTAGTGAATGAATTAAATAAAAGAAGCACGAGATGCATTGTGATGGGTGATTTCAATGAGGATTTATTTAAAGGTTCTTCACAAATATACCAGTTAATGTGTACAAAAGGTTACAAACAGCATGTTGTAAATGCTACTACTGAGAATGGAACATTGATAGATCATGTTTACAGCAAGGGATTAGAGTCATTCGAAACAGAAGTTGTCCCTACATACTACAGTTATCATGAAGCTGTTAAAATTATGTTTTAATAATTGTAAATTCAGATAAATATAACAGTAGATTTTGTGACATTAATTTAAATTTTGTAAAATTAAGCAAATACCAGTTAAAGAATCTATTAAAAAAAAAGAATGTCATGAAATATAAAAAGAAAATGGAAAAAAAGAAGAGAAAGAATGGAGTGGAAAGGGAAAAAGAATGAAGACAAAGGAAGAAAGAAAAGTATAGACATAGAGAAAAGAAACAATAGTATATACAGATATACAAAAACATAAAAGTAAGAAAAAGGAGACAAAAAAAAAAGAAAAAAGAAAAACATAAGAGATAGAAAGAGAAAATAGAGTTATAGAATAAAGAAAAAATAGCAGTATTAGTACCAGAACCAGTCTTGTCATTGTAAATCATTGAGCTAATATGAATGTGTATGAATGGTGAAAATGTTCTGCAATAGATATTGTGGCAAATGACATCACTGATATGATGATTCATATCATGATAAACAAAAATGAACATACTATTTTGAACTGTAATACTTGATACGCTATGGAGATTTTACTTCTGAATTTTGCTTATAAAAATATTCAAAATGCATAATTGTAAAACATGCCTACAATACTTTTTAAAACTCTTTTTAACTTCCCAGATGACTTCTTAAGATGATTTTTTCACGTCACATATCACAACGTAATTTCAGAAGTTTGTGAAATCCAAGGCAATGGGGAGAATATGTCCAACAAATCGTCAACTCCTTTTGGCAACATTCATCGAAACATGTTCCTGTCCTGGTGCCGTGAAAAAGGTGGAACGCGAGTCGCCATATCAGCGGATGCTACGTGGAACGAGGCTTCTGGTTCAGGTGATAAGGTACCAGTTTAAAATTCAGAAATACACTGCATAAAGTAAAATCACCATGTAACGCAAAAGGGAATGACCTCATGACACATGACCTTATAGTCTTACACTTTTAAACTCACTGCCTTTTTTTGTGTAAGAAAAAAATCCATTATTTTCAATTACTTACATGTTATTTTGTTTTATTTGAATTGTAACTATATGATATCCCTTATATTCATTATTGTGTAATAATACACGCTGTGATTGCTTAGATTTGTATCATGTCACTTGCGTAAAGTTTCTTAAAGTAGACAATTGTGCCTTATAACTTTGATTTATGCACAGGGAATCCCATGTTAGATGAATAGGAATATATGTATAATATGCACTGTGATTGGTTAGATTTATATCGTGTAAATTTCGAAAATTTTGTTATAGTGCATGATTGTGCACTATAACTTTCATTTATGCACAAAGAATCCTATATTAAACAAATGGGGATGTATGTATAATACGCACTGTGATTTGTTAGATTAAGGATCTACTTAGGCCTACTACATGTACATATATAACAAATAGTGCATGCACCATTACTTGACTAGAGGAACTCAAAATACTAAATTATCAATTGTGCAACTCTATTTCATCTTGATGTTTGGCCTCAGTGAAACAAAACTGCACTTTGGATAATGTATTTGTCTTGCACATAATGTATTTTAGTGCAATATAATACATTATAGACCATGTACTATTCATGTATGATGTACTCTTGTTTATGTTGTTGTACATGTCCAAAGTGTATTAAAGACAGAACCAAACATCTGTCAAGCCAAGAGCACATGTAATTGTATACATAGGTGTAGAATGTGGGGGGGGGGGGGGTGCTCAACAACCTGTAGATAATTTCAAAATTACCAAAATTATTTCATTCTATTTTTTAAAGCTCACTTGATATTTGTTAAATATTATCTATATAAGGCATTTTAGCCGCACATTAAAAATGCATATTTTAGTCTGCTTAATTTGCACGTGCAATATGCTTTCATATTGCACAGAACACTCAATTCCCTATAGGTTACTGTCCTAAACTTGCCATGCAATATTGTGCCGTATTTTGTCAGGTCTGTTGCATTATTTGCGTTGCATTATTTGTGTTGCATTATTTGCGTGCACACAAGTGCACGCAAATAATGCAACGCATACACTCATAGGCACATGACATAATAAAGAGGTTAAGTCAAACTTGTGTGATCACAATGATGTATGAAGAGGGGCTGTATTAACTGAATGTAGTTGTTGAAATGATTTTTATTAAGTTCTAAATCATTTTCCTGTGGGGTATAGATAATAATTTAATATTGGATCGCTTTATTTCAAGGACTACCAGAAAATATTACACTCGTTAGGGCCAATATTCTCTGGTATCCCATTGAGAGCCATCCAATATAATATAATTATTATTATCATTATTGTTGTTGTTATCGTTATAATTATTATCATTGCTTACACGTAAATATGTTTAAAACAGATGCATGAGATATTTCAATTAATTTGCTATTTATGTAATGAATCTTATGGGGCTAATCTTATTTAGCATATGCTCCCTTTATAAACATGTATGTATCATTGTGATTTTTACCCAAATTTGTGTATCATTGGGATGATGAGGCACTTCATCTTGACTGTTTAGGATTGGGGGGGGGGGGGGAGCTGGTCAAATATATTACTGTACACATGCATGAAAAACAAAAAAAGAGAAAAGGCAGGTATATGAAAAAGAAAGATAACTGTTCATGAACCAAGTCAGCAAAGGTATTTCAATGCAATACAGGATACACTTCCTGCTCCAGCCAATCTCAAAATATGGACTACTCATGCACTTGGAACTTATGCAGTGACCACATACAATAAACTCAACAGTGATGTACATATTCAACTCTGCAAGTACACCTTACATACTAGAAGGTACAATCAGAGACATACAGCACTCGGAAAGTTGGTACAAGGAAGACAACCACCGAATGATTGCAAGAAGGAAACTTGTACAGCCATTGCTTTGAAGTCATTAAATAATAGCACCTGATACTGCAGTAATACTTGGAGGTTGCCAAGCAACAAGATACAATTCCAAACTTCAAGGACAGAAATGTCGTGTAAGATGAAGACAAACACATAGCGGTCTTCCTGCCAAAAATAATCAGCGCACCACATACTAGTATAGTAGATCTTATATACTCGCCTTGAAGGAAAGTAGAAATAGTTATTGAAGTTCGTGCAAAGGAGAAAAGGAAGTTGAATGTAGAGGTTTCAGGAGTCACATATTGAAAATCTGCCTCAAATTATTTTGCCTGACAAAGATATACATGGACTCTGTATGAAAAGCAGCTTTATGAGCTTCATACACTCAGCCTCAGGCTAGCAACAAATAGCAAGTCACTACAAAGCTGTGAGCTAATTGCATGATACACCATTGCCCTGTAGAAGACAACAAAGCAGAGAGTCAAGAAGAACTACTTCAGACATAGAGGCTAACTTCATACACCCTGTTACCAGTCATGTCTTGAATGGAGATTGCACTTTCTTCAACATGTTCCAGTGTGCATATCCTATCTTGTAGACCCCAGTCTTGGAGTCTCCAGGGTAAAGTAAAGGCATTGGCTTGGCACTGCAGTGTACTTACAGTGCACTTAAATTCCTGGCCTCACAAATAATGACATAACTCACAGGTAGAGAAATGCATAACATGTCCTCGCAGTGCCTGCAACTGGAGAAGAAGATTCCTAAGAACAAAGTGCTGAACCCACAGCTGCCCGTCCCAAGCTAAGCGGCAGGTCCAGTATATGTCCAAGAACTACAGAATTTACCTCAACCTGAGCTTCATATACCATATGCACCTTCGAGACTACACATTCTCATCAAACACCGATGTAGATCAGGATGTTGCCACACTTGATCATGGATTTAATGCCTGTTCGTGCTAGTCAAAGTGCATGACATATTTAAGGTATCATATAGGCTAAAACTCAAAGAAAATAGTATTTGTTTCTTCAGTTCGTTAAAAACATATTCTTTGTAGAGAATATGTTTCAGAGGATTAAAGGTTAGAGGGATTTGGAATACCTATGGTTATGTGTGTGTACAGTAGTATATTTCAACTGCACCCCCCCCCCCCCCCTCCTCCTAGAATGTGTGCTTGTGTAATTGGGTTTTTACAGACGTGTATCAATCAGATATAATGATTTACGTCTGGGACCGACCTTTAACGTCACCATCCGAAAGACGCGACTCAGTCTCGAACCTAGGTTCGCTGAATCAGTTTATATCTTCCACTGGTAGCTGGATTACAGGCCACAACGCCCAGTTCTCCTAGAAGAATAATGTGATACTATTTATACTTTTAGTTAATTGCATACAGACTGGGAATTATCATGGTGAAGACTTACATGTACGTGTATCTCGCTGCCTTCATCTAAGTATTTTAATGAGAAAATGCATTGTTTAATTATTTGTCCAACAGAATACTCCCTTTTTCATGGCACTTTCTACATATTTTCTACATATGAATACTAGAATAACGAAAGATTTATTTACAATCATTTTATGTTTCTACTGGTAAAGAATTATCAAGATAATTTTCATTCTTTTATGACTTTTCAGCTTTTCAATTTTTTTTTTTTACACAGCTCTGATATATTTATTTGATTGTTATATTTTTCTTGCATTAATACCCTTGTTACATGCTGGTAGTAATATGAAAGTTGTTCACAATTTTAAAACTTTGTTGGTTAATAGTTATATGTGTAATATGTCATATTTTGGAGCTTTGCTTAATGTTGTGCAAACACAGACATGTAATAAGCCAATTTTTACTTAGCTAGCTTCATTACTAATATCTAAAGGCTGTTTATTAGTTTATTTTTATCATTACATATGAGGAAGAGTAGTAACTGAGCAAGAGCATTTTTGTTTATTTTTTAATAGTCAAACATTGTATTTTAGAGCATGTTTAATAGCCAAATCCATAAGGCCTGTTGTAGTTTTCACTGTTTCAAATCTCTAGCTGGATAGTCCTCTCACAAACCTCCCTACCACTTTTAAGAAGATTTCTATATGAGGAAACTAATAGTGTACATCATGATGCACATTATATCCTTGCTCTTGAAAGGTGATTGATATTATCAGTAAATCATTTCAAAACTGGTTATAGATTCTTGAGATTTCATGACTTCATAAGTGGAAATAAAAAAACAAGAGAGTGATGGAACGATTATTCTAGTAAAATAGTAAGAAAAGAAACTATGGTTCATTCAATTATACAGATTTTGTGCTGAAAAAAAAAAGGTTTCAGAGTCTGTAGGTGAATAATTTACATGAAAAGTGGCAATCTACCGCTTAAATCTGTAGACTTGACAAGTATGCAGTTGTCAATCATTATAGCAGTGCGATCATGTTTCAGGATTTCTGACTTATTTTGTAGAAAATCTTAATGTTTACATAAAACCTATAACTAAACTACACCTATTGAAGAGAAAGCGAATGGTGTTTTTTTGTACGGTGAAATATTAACACTGTTAAAAGTTTTTGAGAAATTGATATTGATATTGATATCTAGTGAAGTAAACCTTATGCCTCAGCTATGGCTTGGCCTCATGAAATATACAATATACAATATACATATGTATATGAAAGACAATAATTTACTCTCCAGAGCTCCTACTCTGGTTCATCTTTATTACAATTAAAACTATTATTAGAACATGAAGACCTATATCATAAGATTACATGTATGTCTATTTAAAAAGACATTGAAAGTCGCTGTAAATTAAAAACAGACTAATGTGAGAAAAACGGCCATAATTGTTTCAAACATCAAATTTTGCTTGTTCAGTATCATGTTAAAAAAAACCTTATATTATTATTGATAATCAGTTAGATTATAATTGTGTTTGTGAAACTTCCTTAACTTATTATTGAAATTAACCTAAATTCTTGTCATTAAAGAAGGTGTGGATTCTACAATGCTCAATAATTACTATCCAGTTTCTAAATTTACCAGATTATGGGGGTTTTTTCTTGAAAAAACCTTGAAAGATAGAGTTTTCTAAATTATGATGTTCTCTTTAAATAATAATCATGTATTTGAACCATATACATATGCCACGAACAGTTCTTTACTCAGCAATTCTCAAAACCTATTTACTTCATTTAGTATCATTGATTACAACAATATGTTGCATGTGTCATCTATTCTTTCAAGTTTTAACATGAAAATAAAGTTTGGCTCTGGTTTGTTTCTCGTATATTAAAACCTTTGGGTATTATTTTAAGTCCCTTAGTATATCATAAGATGCTCATAAATGGTCATGGTAATAATCACAGAATCAGAGATGATAGGGAAATGATGATAATAGTTGAAATGGTGATAATGGTGATGGTGATCATGATGAGAGTTAGAATGGTGATACTTAAGGAGATGACAGCACGGTGATAATGATGGTGATGATTATAATGATGGCTGGAATGGTTGCAATGGTAATGAAGATGATGACGATGATTATGATGGTTGGAATGGTGATGATGGTTGAAATAGTGATGAAGATAGTGATGATGGTTGGAATGGTGATAATGATGGAGATGATGGTGATAATGTTTGGAATGGTGATAATGATGGTGATAATGATAGAATAGTAATTAATCATGATTGGAATGGTGATGATGGAATGATGGTGATGATATGGAGATGATGGTGATTATGATGACCATCATGGAATGGTGATACTAGTGATGGAGATAATGATGGTGAGATGATATTCGGAATAGTGATAATGATTATGATTATGGCAGTGATGAGGACGATGGTTGAAATGGTAATGATAGTGATGATAATGGTTGAAATGGTGATAATGATTTTTATGATTTCAGCCTTTTCCTAGCATTTTCAATTCGTAGACTCTACTACCTATTTTAGTGAAATAGCGCCCCTTTGGTCTCAATAGGGCATAAACCGTGTGAAAAATTAATTTTTGACGATTCGTGGAAAGATAAGGATGAAACAGACAAAAAGAGGAGGTAAAAGAGTGAGAGAGGAATAAAGGAAAGGGAGAGAAGAGACAGAAAAAGAAAAAAGACAGACAGATAAGAGAGTGATAGAGGAGTAAAGGAAAAAGGAGCGAAGAGAGAGAGAGAGAGAGAGGAGTAAAGATAATGGAGAGAAGAGACAGAGAGATAATAATAATATAATACATGTGACTTGTATAGCGCACTTTCCATCCTGATTAGATGCTCAAGGCGCTCCAGAGCAAATTAATACACAAACTTGAGAGGTAAAAATTATTAACACTGGACGAATAATGAATAGATTTTAAAAAGAGAGACAGATGGGACAGTGATAGAGGAGTGAAGGAAAAAGGAGAGAAGAGAGAGGAGACAGAAAAAGACAGGTAGGACAGTGATAGAAGAGTAAATGAGAGAAGAGAGAGAGAGAGGCGTAAAGGAAAGGGAGAAAAGAGAGAGAGAGAAGGAGACAGAGCCAGATAGGACAGTGATAGAGGAGTAAAGGAAAAGGGAGAAAAGAGACGGAGAGAGGACAAAATGGAAAAGAAACAACTCGGATATTGCTCAAAGAGAATTGTAATGTAGATTGACGAGTGAAAAGAAATCACTTTCAATAGACATGCCACGCAAATATCGAAAATTCTGACATTGCTGATGATGAGGATAATGATGGTAATGGTGGTTGTGATGAACATGATAATGGTGATGATAATGGGGATGATGATAATGGTGATTATGATGATGATGATGCTCAAAGGATATAATGATAATAATGATGATATGATGATAATGCTGATGATATATATGAAATGATTGTGGCGATTATGGCGATGATGATAATGGTGATGACAATGATGATGGTGATAATGATGATGATTGATGGTGATGATTATGCTGTTAATGACTATTCTGATCATGATAATGGTGATGATTATGATAAGCATCATCATAAATATCATGACAGTGCTGATAATAATGATATTGATGATTATCATGATAATGATCATTATATCATGACAGTGATGATAATGACGTGGATGATAATCATCATCATGACAGTGATGATGATAATTATTATTATTATGAAAGGCAAAAAGAAGCAAATATGATTATTATATCATCATGACAGTGATAATGATAATGATGTTGATGATAATCATGATGATGATAATGATAAGGGTAATGACCATGACAGAAATGACATTGACCTTAGCCATGCGAAATATGAAAGAGAGATGACATTTCGTGAAGAAGATACGATCATAAGTTGATTTTTACAAAATGACGCCTGGATGACGTCACAATAATCTGATGACCTTGAAAAAGATGCTGGAACTTGACCTTATTAGGACTGATGACTGACAAAAATTTGAAGATAATTGACTAAGCCAATTTTGAGAAATTGTGATATCAAATAGGACTATTTGATATTGCAGGATACTGGGAGATAAATCCCATAGCTCTAATACACGACAGGGAATCACAATTTCCTTATAGGGTTGTACACAAACTACTGCACAGTACTTTCATAGACATAACACGAACAATAAGGCAGTTTATTGCATGGTTTGTGATTGTTTATGTTATAATAGTCGAAGAGGATGGTAAAATGAAAGGCAAAAAGAAGCAAAACAAAAATAAAAAAATTATGGACCCACCGGGGATCGAACCTGGGTCACCGGCGTGGGAGTCAAGTGCTTTGACCAATATACCAAAATATTTCCCATAGAGATAACACGTAAACGAAAAACGGGATTCTCAAATCAAATTTTGTACTTTAAAATTGACAATGATCCCGACATTAGATTGAAAAAACCGAACCCTCATAGAAAGAATATTAATCAGGCTACAAAATATTAAAATCTGGAAGGAAATAGACGAAAAATAACTGAGATACTGCTCAGAGAACGATGTCATGTAGATTCATGATTCGAAAAAAAATCATCTTCCATAGACATAACACGCAAATAGGTAAAATTCTGACATGGCATCTTTAATTGAAAATTTCACTGTGATGACGTCATTAAAATGAAAAATTGTGGACACTGATCTTGTAGATAATTGTCTCAGCTATAACATATCAAAATTTGGGAGAAAATTGACAACCTGTTACTGAATTATTATCAAATGAATACAAAAATGATGACGTCATTTTTTCAAAATTATTTTTTTGAGTTAATATGCAAAAAGGATGACGTCAGAACATGAGATAAGCCACAATTCTGCATGAATTCAAATCTACAACTCACAGGCTTTCAGAATATGTAAAGAAATTGAGGGGTTTCCGTGCATTCTGAGGAGCTATGGCGATTTCTAGATAGGCATGTTTTGACCACTTTTTACATTAGAATGCCCATTGACGCGCGCACGAATTTGAAACTTTGACGCACGCGTGTGGCATTATGGAAGGTCGATATTGACTGTAAATAGTTGGAAATTGTCAAGAATAGTGTCAGGAAGACAAACCATGCGAAAAAAACAGCGTTTTACGTTATGTACGCGCTGCGCGCGCGCATGACGCACGCGCGGACGCGCACGGACGGAAAATTTTGAAATGCTTAAAATGTCCTGAACCATACTCTAATTTGACTAAAAAGTGATTTTGAGCATTTTTAAATTTTGACGCGCGCGTACGTGCGCGTCATGATGTGCGCGCGGATTTTGATGACATTTTCTGTTGACCCTTGACCTGAAGTTAATATATGCCAAATATGGTTCATTTTTGATGACTGGTTATGAAGATATTATTGATAATGTCATTTTGCAAAATGGCGCCTGGATGACGTCACGATGACCTAATGACCTTGAAAAATATTTTTCAGCTTGACCTTATATGACCTGATGACTGATAGAAATGTCATGAACATTGACTGAGAAGTTTTTGAGATTTATTGGAAACAAGAAAGTGGGAGAAAATAAAAATAAACTAGAGTTTAATTCGTCATGACGAATTAGGTGATCTGTCTTTCACTTTGTACGATCATGATTGTAATCAGGATGATCATAATAATGGGGAAATGCTAAACTGAAGGTAGGAAGTCAAGAATGCCATGAATGGAGATGCTTCTTGAGGACAGGAATGTAGCAAAATGTGTGAAACGGTCATTGTAAAAAGATTACGGTGATGATGATAATGGTGATGATGATGAAGATGATAATATAATGATGGTGATGATAATGATATTCATGATGATTATGGTGTTGGTGATTTTGAAGATGATTGATGATATAATGATGATAATGATAATGATGATAATGATGGGGATAATGGTAAGGATCATGACTGCAATGACAGTGACGTTAACCATGCCAAATATGAACGAGAAATCACATTTCGTTATGAAGATACGACCATAAGTTGATTTGTAGAAAATGGCGCCTAGATGACGTCACAATAAGATAATTAAGATAATTGACTAAGCCAATTTTGAGAAATTGTGATATCTAATAGGACTAATGATATTGTAGGATAGCTTTAATACACGTCAGTGAAACAGATTTTCCATAGGGATATACATAAACCACTGCACAGCACTTTGCAATAGACATAACATGCAAAATAAGGCATTTTATTACTTGGTTTGTGATTGTTTATGTTATAATAGTCGTAGAGGATGGTAAAATGACAAGTAAAAAGAAGCAAAAAAAAAAAAAAAAAAATCGGCCCCGGGGATCGAACCAGGTACCTTGACCATGGTAGTCATGTGCTTTACCGATAGACCAAAATATTTCCCATAGAGATAACACGTAAACGAAAAACGTGATTCTCAAATCCCATTTGGTACTGAAAAATTGGGCATGATCCCGACATCTGATCAAAAATTGGAGGGCTTACTAATAAAAGCTTATAGTCTCAGCTACAACATATTAAAATCTGGAAGGAAATAGACCAAAAATAACTGAGATACTGCTCAGAGAACGATGTCATGTAGATTCATGATTCGAAAAAAATCATCTTCCATAGACATAACACGCAAATAGGGAAAAATTTGACATGTCGTCTTTAATTGAATATTTCACTGTGATGACGTCATCAAAATGAAAAACCGTGGTGACTGATCTTGTAGACAATTGTCTCAGCTATAACATATCAAAATTTGGAAGAAAATTGACAACTTATTACTGAAATATTAGCAAATGAATACAAAAATGATGACGTCATTTTTTCAAAATCATTTTTTTGAGTTCATATGCAAATAGGATGACGTAAGAAGATGAGATCGGCAAAAAATCTGCATGAATTCAAATCTACAACTCCCAGGCTTTCAGAATATGTAAAGAAATTGGGGGGTTTCCGTGCATTCTGACGAGCTATGGCGGATTTTAGATAGGCATGTTTTTACCACTTTTTACATTAGAATGGCCATTGACGCGCGCACGAATTTTAAAGTTTGACGCACGCGTGTGGCATTATGGAAGGTCGAGAATGACTGCAAATAGTTGGAAATTGTCAAGAATAGTGTCAGGAAGACAAACCATGCGAAAAAACGGCGTTTTTACGTTATGTACGCGCTGCGCGCGCGCATAACGCGCACACGGAAGCGCACGGACGGAAAATTTTTAAATGCTTAAAATGTCCTGAACCATACTCTAATTTGATTAAAAAGTGATTTTGAGCATTTCTAAATTTTGACGCGCTCGTACGTGCGCGTCATGATGCGTGCGCGGATTTTGATGACATTTTCTGTTGACCCTTGACCTGACGTTCATGTGTGTCAAATATGGTTCATTTTTGATGACTCGTTATGAAGATATGATTGATAATGTGATTTCACAAAATGGCGCCTGGATGACGTCACGATGAGCTGATGACCTTGAAAAAGATTTTTCAGCTTGACCTTATATTACCTGATGACTGATAGAAATGTCATGAACATTGACTGAGAAGTTTTTGAGATTTATTGGAAACAAGAAAGTGGGAGAAAATAAAAATAAACTAGACTTGAATTCGTCACGAAGACGAATTAGGTGGTCTGTCCTTAAATTGGCACGATCATGATTGTAATCAGGATGATCATATTAATGGGGAAATACTAAACAGAAGACAGGATGTCAAGAATGCCATGAATGGAGATGCTTCCTGAGGACAGGAATGTAGCAAAATGTGTATCGGTCATTGTAAAATGATTATGGTGATGATAACGGTGATTATGATGATTATAATGACATAATGATG
This sequence comes from Heliocidaris erythrogramma, assembly GCA_025617745.1. Lineage (NCBI taxonomy): Eukaryota > Metazoa > Echinodermata > Echinoidea > Camarodonta > Echinometridae > Heliocidaris > Heliocidaris erythrogramma. Next base: position 35,500,036 of record CM046859.1, on the reverse strand, counting down.
ATGGCGATGATATAATACTAGCGATGATGATCATGATGGTGATGATAATAATGATGATGATACAGGATACTTGGGAGATTAACACCATAGCTCTAATACAGGACAGGAAATCACAATTTGCCATAGGGTTGTACATAAACTACTGCACACTACTTTCTAATAGACATAATACGGAAAATAAGGCAGTTTATTACATGATTTGTGATTTTTTATGTTACAATAGTCGAGGAGGATGGTAAAATGACAGGCAAAAAGAAGCAAAAAAAAAAAAAAAAAAAAATCGGCCCCGGGGATCGAACCAGGTACCTTGACCATGGTAGTCATGTGCTTTACCGATAGACTAAAATATTTCCCATAGAGATAACACGTAAACGAAAAACGGGATTCTCGAATCCCATTTGGTAGTTCAAAATAGGGCATGATCCCGACATCTGATCAAAATTTGGAGACCACCTTAATGAAAGCTTATAGTCTCAGCTACAACATATTAAAATCTGGAAGGAAATAGACCAAAAATAACTGAGATACAGCTCAGAGAACGATGTCATGTAGATTCATGATTCGAAAAAAAATCATCTTCCATAGACATAACACGCAAATAGGGACAATTCTGACATGTCGTCTTTAATTGAAAATTTCAGTGTGATGACGTCATCCAAATGAATAATAATGAGCACTCATGTTGTAGAGAATTGTCTCAGCTATAACATATCAAAATTTGGAAGAAAATCGACCACCTATTACTGAAATATTATCAAAAGAATACAAAAATGATGACATAATTTTTTCAAAATCACTTTTTTGAGTTCATATGCAAATATGATGACGTTAGAACATGAGATCGGCAAAAATTCTACATGAATTCATATCTACAACTCACAGGCTTTCAGAATATGTAAAGAAATTGGGGGGTTTCCGCCCCTTCTGAGGAGCTATGGCGAATTCTAGATGGGCATGTTTTTACCACTTTTTGCATTAGAATGCATTTTGACGTGCGCACAAATTGAAAGTTTGACGCGCGCGTACGACATTATGGAAGGTCGATAATGACTGTCAATAGTTGGAAATTGTCAGGAATAGTGTCAGGAAGACAAACCATGCGAAAAAACGGCGTTTTTACGTTATCTACCCGCTGTGTGCGCGCATAACGCGCGCGCGGACGCGCACGGACAGAAAATTTTGAAATGCGTAAAATGTGCTGAACTGTACTCTAATTTGATTAAAAAGTGATTTGGAGCAATTTTAAATTTTGACGCGCGCGTACGTGCGCGTCATGAGGCGCGCACGGATTTTGATGACATTTTCTGTTGACCCGTGACCTGAAGTTAATGTATGTCAAATATGGTTCATTTTTGATGACTCGTTATGAAGTTATGATTGATAATGTGATTTCACAAAATGGCGCCTGGATGACGTCACGATGACATGATGACCTTGAAAAACAAATCCCAGCTTGACCTTATTTGCCCGGATGACTGACGGATATTTCATGAAAATTGACTGACAAGTTCTCGAGATTTCATGGAAACAAGAAAGTGGTGGAAAAATAAAAATAAATAATAAATAATAATAATAAAGAAAATTCTGACGAAATTAAGAGGTGGTCTGTCGACTACGACAGACCACCTAATAAATAAATAATAAATAAATAAATAAATAAAGAAAGAAAATTCTGACGAAATTAAGAGGTGATCTGTGATGACAGATCACCTAATAAATAAATAATAAATAAATAAATAAATAAAGAAAGAAAATTCTGACGAAATTAAGAGGTGATCTGTGATGACAGATCACCTAATAATAGATACTTATATAGCGCAAAAATGCTAAAGCCTCTCAATCATGCCCATCTTATTCTTCTCTTATCTCCTCCTTCTTCCTCTTCCTCTTTTTAGGTGATCTGTCGTAGTCGACAGATCACCTCTTATATTCGTCAGAATTTTCTTTCTTTATTTCTTTATTATTATTATTTATTAGGTGATCTGTCAAAGTGACAGATCACCTATTGTATTCGTCAGAATTTTCTTTATTTATTATTTATTTATTTATTTTTATTTTCTGGCCCTTTCTTGTTGCAACGAAATCTCAAAAACTTTTCAGTCAATTTTCATGACATTTCCGTCAGTCATCAGGTCATATAAGGTCAAGCTCCAAAATCTTTTTCAAGGTCATCAGGTCATCGTGACGTCATCCAGGCGCCATTTTGTGAAATCACATTATCAATCATATCTTCATAACGAGTCATCAAAAATGAACCATATTTGACACACATGAACTTCAGGTCAAGGGTCAACATAAAATGTCATCAAAATCCGCGCACGTATCCTGACGCGCACGTACGCGCGCGTCAAAATTTATAAATGCTCAAAATCACTTTTTAATCAAATTAGAGTACGGTTCAGGACATTTTAAGCATTTTAAAAATTTCCGTCCGTGCGCGTCCGTGTGCGCGTTATGCGCGCGCGCAGCGCGTACATAACGTAAAAACGCCGTTTTTTCGCATGGTTTGTCTTCCTGACACTATTCTTGACAATTTCCAACTATTTACAGTCTTTCTCGACCTTCCATAATGCCACACGCGTGCGTGAAACTTTCAAATTCGTGCGCGCGTCAATGGGCATTCTAATGTAAAAAGTGGTAAAAACATGCCTATCTAAAATCCGCCATAGCTCGTCAGAATGCACGGAAACCCCCCAATTTCTTTACATATTCTGAAAGCCTGAGAGTTGCAGATTTGAATTCATGCAGAATTTTTGCCGATCTCACGTTCTGACGTCATCCTATTTGCATATGAACTCAAAAAAATGATTTTGAAAAAATGACGTCATCATTTTTGTATTCATTTGATAATAATTCAGTAATAGGATGTCGATTTTCTCCCAAATTTTGATATGTTATAGCTGAGACAATTCTCTACCAGTCCAGTTTCCACGGTTTTTCATTTTGATGACGTCATCACAGTGAAATTTTCAATTAAAAACGACATGTCAGAATTTCCCCTATTTGCGTGTTATGTCTATGGAAGAGGATTTTTTTTCGAATCATGAATCTACATGACATCGTTCTTTGAGCAGTATCTCGGTTATTTTTCGTCTATTTCCTTCCAGATTTTAATATGTTGTAGCCTGATAAATACTCTTTCTATGAGGGTTCGGTTTTTTTAATCTGATTTCGGGATCATTGTCAATTTCAAACTACAAAATGTGATTTGAGAATCCCATTTTTCGTTTACGTGTTATCTCTATGGGAAATATTTTGGTATATTGGTCAAAGCACTTGACTCCCATTCCGGTGACCCAGGTTCGATCCCCGGTGGGTCCATAATTTTTTTTTTTTTGCTTCTTTTTGCCTGTCATTTTACCATCCTCTTCGACTATTATAACATAAACAATCACAAACCATGCAATAAACTGCCTTATTTTCCGTGTTATATCTATTAGAAATTAGTGTGCAGTAGTTTGTGTATAACCCTATGGAAATTGTGATTCCCTGTCGTGTATTAGAGCTATGGGATTTATCTCCCAGTATCCTGCAATATCAAATAGTCCTATTTGATATCACGATTTCTCAAAATTGGCTTAGTCAATTATCTTCAAATTTTTGTCAGTCATCAGTCCTAATAAGGTCAAGTTCCCGCATCTTTTTCAAGGTCATCAGATTATTGTGACGTCATCCAGGCGCCATTTTGTAAAAATCAACTTATGATCGTATCTTCTTCACGAATTGTCATCTCTCTTTCATATTTGGCATGGCTAAGGTCAATGTCATTTCAGTCATGGTCATCACCATTATCATTATCATCATCATGATTATCATCAACATCATTGTCATCATCACTGTCATGATGATATTCATCATGATGATGATGATTATCAACATCATCATCATCACTGTCATGATATTCATGATGATGATGATTATCATGATCATCGTCAACATTATCATCATCACTGTCATGATGATATAATGATCATTATCATCAACATCATTATCATCATCACTGTCACGATGATATTCATGATGATGATGATTATCATCCACATCATTATCATAACTGTCATGATATAATCATCATCATGATGATTATCATCAACATCATTATCATTACTGTCATGATGATATTCATCATGATGATGATGATTATCATCAACATCATTATCATCATCATTGTCATGATATCCACGAATCATCCAAAATTCATGTTCACACACTTTATGCCCCATTGAATGAAAGGGGGCGCTATTTCACTAAAATATGTAGTAGCTACAGCCTACGAATTGAAAATGCTAGGAAAAGGCTGAAATCATAAAAATCTTGATTAGATTCATTATAATGAATGTCATCGTGATATCAACGTCATCTTTCACATTATCATTTTGTCATTCGTCTTCGTCAAAAATATCAAGATCAAGACAGATCACCTAATTCGTCTTCAGTGACGAATTCAATGTCTAGTTTATTTTTATTTTCTCCCACTTTCTTGTTGCAACGAAATCTCAAAAACTTTTCAGTCAATTTTCATGACATTTCCGTCAGTCATCAGGTCATATAAGGTCAAGCTCCAAAATCTTTTTCAAGGTCATCAGGTCATCATGACGTCATCCAGGCGCCATTTTGTGAAATCACATTATCAATCATATCTTCATAACGAGTCATCAAAAATGAACCATATTTGACACACATGAACTTCAGGTCAAGGGTCAACATAAAATGTCATCAAAATCCGCGCACGCATCATGACGCGCACGTACGCGCGCGTCAAAATTTAGAAATGCTCAAAATCACTTTTTAATCAAATTAGAGTACGGTTCAGGACATTTTAAGCATTTTAAAATTTTCCGTCCGTGCGCGTCCGTGTGCGCGTTATGCGCGCGCGCAGCGCGTACATAACGTAAAAACGCCGTTTTTTTGCATGGTTTGTCTTCCTGACACTCTTTTTGACAATTTCCAACTATTTACAGTCTTTCTCGACCTTCCATAATGCCACACGCGTGCGTGAAACTTTCAAATTCGTGCGCGCGTCAATGGGCATTCTAATGTAAAATGTGGTAAAAACATGCCTATATAGAATCCGCCATAGCTCGTCAGAATGGGAGGAAACCCCTCAATTTCTTTGCATATTCTGAAAGCCTGGGAGTTGTAGATTTGAATTCATGCAGAATTTTTGCCGATCGCATGGTCTGACGTCATCATATTTCCATATGAATTCAAAAAAATGATTTTAAAAAAATGACGTAATCATTTTTGTATTCATTTGATAATATTTCAGTAATAGGTGGTCTATTTTCTTCCAAATTTTGATATGTTATAGCTGAGACAATTCTCTACAAGATTAGTCACCACGGTTTTTCATTTAGATGACGTCATCACAGTGAAATTTTCAATTAAAAACGACATGTCAGAATTTCCCCTATTTGCGTGTTATGTCTATGGAAGATGATTTTTTTTCGAATCATGAATCTACATGACATCGTTCTCTGAGCAGTATCTCAGTTATTTTTCGTCTATTTCCTTCCAGATTTTAATATGTTGTAGCCTGATAAATACTCTTTCTATGAGGGTTCGGTTTTTTCAATCTGATGTCGGGATCATTGTCAATTTTAAACTAAAAAATGTGATTTGAGAATCCCGTTTTTCGTTTACGTGTTATCTCTATGGGAAATATTTTGGTATATTGGTCAAAGCACTTGACTCCCATTCCGGTGACCCAGGTTCGATCCCCGGTGGGTCCATAAATTTTTTTTTTTTTTTTTGCTTGTTTTTGCTTGTCATTTTACCATCCTCTTCGACTATTATAACATAAACAATCACAAACCATGCAATAAACTGCCTTATTTTCCGTGTTATATCTATTAGAAAGTAGTGTGCAGTAGTTTGTGTACAACCCTATGGAAATTGTGATTCCCTGTCGTGTATTAGAGCTATGGGATTTATCTCCCAGTAACCTGCAATATCAAATAGTCCTATTTGATATCAAAATTTCTCAAAATGGGCTTGGTCAATTATATTCAAATTTTTGTCAGTCATCAATAATAAGGTCAAGTTCCCGCATCTTTTTCAAGGTCATCAGATTATTGTGACGTCATCCAGGCGCCATTTTGTAAAAAATCAACTTATGGTCGTATCTTCTTCACGAAATGTAATTTCTCTTTCATATTTGGCATGGCTAAGGTCAATGTCATTTCAGTCATGGTCATCACCATTATCATCATCATCATCACCATCATCATCATCATCATTATAGCATCATCATCACCATGATGATGATTATCATCAACATCATTATCATCATCACTGTCATGATATAATGATCATCATCATGATTATCATCAATATCATTATCATTACTGTCATGATGATTTTCATGATGATGATGATGATTATCATCAACATCATTATCATCATCACTGTCATGATATCCACGAATCATCCAAAATTCATGTTCACACACTTTATGCCCCATTGAAACAAAGGGGGCGCTATTTCACTAAAATAGGTAGTAGAGCCTACGAATTGAAAATGCTAGGAAAAGGCTGAAATCATAAAAATCGTGAATAGATTCATTATAATTAATCTCATCGTGATATCAACCTCATCTTTCACATTATCATTTTGTCAGTCGTCTTCGTCAAAAATATCAAGATCAAAAGACAGATCACCTAATTCGTCTTCAGTGACGAATTCAATGTCTAGTTTGTTATAATTTTCTCCCTCTTCTCATGCGTTTCGTCGTCAATATCCCTGTCGTCACTATCACCAACAACATCAACAACAGCAATTACCATACTTGTCATCACCACCGATACAATCATAATCATCATAAATTCCGTCGTCGCCATCATTAAGGCATCAATATCACCACCACCATCACCAACACCATTATCATTATCAATTCGAGCAACATTAATCAGCATTTAGTTTCATACATTAGGTACACATCTGTAAGCCTTGCATGGTCATGATGTTCACCGCAATAGCTTGATTAAATTTTTGAACCCCATTTCATCATCAAAATTACCCCCCCCCCCCCCCCCCCGCCCTTCACCATCATGCGCTGTATTTCGTCATCGGACGATGGAACGTTTTCCGGGTATACCTGTAACTATACTCGGCTGCTATGCGGGCACTGTGCCAAGTTTTGCCGAGTCATTGCTCCATAATAATTATGCCACCGATGCCGATGACGTCACACGGAATCGAAGATGCGCATGTGACGTCAGCGGTCTTGTGATTTTTGATCAGGATCGTAGAGAACAAATTATTTCTGAATGAGTAAGCGCGAGTTTATGATTACTAAAATATGCATCGAACACTAGAAGAATCAGCCCATAATTAATATCCTTACACGTGGTTAAAATAGAAACAAAACAGGGCAACAAGCCAAATTATGAAAATGAGAATAGAGTTACAAGGAAATTCCCTTATGACCTGAAATACTCGGAACTGAAAGTACTGCGAAAAGATTCTTCCTTTTATAATTTGAGATAATGATTTTCTTTAATTGATCAAACATCAAAATATAATTGTTTAGAGTTTATGGACGGTTCATCTTATATTTAGATAATTATGAAGAAATTAAAAAGGGAAAACTGAACTAATGATTATAAAGAAGAAAATATCAAATATTGGAAAATCCAAATGTCTAGCTATATCGTATCTATATTCTATACCATTGTTTTTTGTTTTTGTTTTTTGTTTGTGTGGGTCGGTTAATCATCTCATCCGCAAGTATCAAAAGATAAATATATCTATGACACTTGTGAACGATTCCTATCAGAAATATCCTTGTTTTCATTTTTGCTCTATCATAGTCTTCTAAAAACCAATGCATTAAAAAACCGAGAAAATCATAGAGGGTTGAAGAGAAAGGGAGAGAGAGAGAGAGAGAGATTATGTGGAAATGATACCAAATAAATGAGAAGGGGAAAATGATTTTCAACCCAAAGACAATTTAGGAACCATTGCAATCAACACGTGGAATTTTCTTTTGAAGAGACATAATTGTTTATCAACAACCCCATGTGTAATTTTGATTACAGTGATAAACACAACACACATTACGCACATGGCACGGATCATGCAATGCGAGGTACGCAGGGGCTACATGTAGCGGCACATACGGTTCTCCGGCAGATACCGTTCTAAAACGACCAAGAACACTATCTGCCGGCAGGTATCGTTCCTAACGGCAGATATCGTTCTACCTCGGAACCATATCTGCCGGGTTTGACGTTGCAGATATGGTTCCCCGGCGGATTTGGTTCCACGTACGTCGCGGCAGATAAGGTGTATTGTATATTGGCAGATTTGTACGAGACACTCTCGTGTCTAATTGGTGGCACTGGCGAAAATGAATGAATGAATAGTTAGGTTTTAATACGTGTATCAATCAGATATGATTATTCAGTGGCGTATCCAGGATTTCCCAATGGGGGGGGGGGGGGGGGCGCCAGGAATTATTGATCGCCGTCATGGGGGAGGGGTCTTTGGAAAATGTTTGCTTCTGAAAAAGGGCTGAGATGCAAAATAGTGCTATATGTGACCAATTTTGAAGCCTATTTAATGAACAATATTTTCAATTGGTATGAGGATTTTTTTTTTTTTTGCTAGTTTTTTTTTTTACGACGGCCAATGGGGGGGGGGCGCCTGTTGCGCCCCCCCCCTGGATACGCCCCTGTTATTTACGTCTGTGTGGACCGACCTTTAACGTTACCATGGGCGTCAATCCTCACAGGAATTCTATTCAAGTGGGGGGACACACCTGGATGCAACAATAGGGTGTTCCCCCCCCCCTATTTAATGAACAATATTTTCAATTGGTATGAGGATTTTTTTTTTTTGCTAGTTTTTTTTTTTACGACGGCCAATGGGGGGGGGGGCGCCTGTTGCGCCCCCCCTGGATACGCCCCTGTTATTTACGTCTGTGTGGACCGACCTTTAACGTCACCATGGGCGTCAATCCTCACAGGAATTCTATTCAAGTGGGGGGACACACCTGGATGCAACATTTAATACTCCTGAGTACATCATGACATTATCATCTCACTCAACAGGCAATTCGAGCGGAAAGTGCGTATGTATCATATGGATCATAAATAATGTCAAATTTCAGATTGTTAAAATCAATTAAGTAGCATGTAGAGGAAGTTCCTCAAAGTGCCCCTGGGGCAATATTTTTTGTTCTCCATGAAATGCAACTGGGCTGTGAGCAAACTTGGTGGGATTCGTCCGAATAACATCCAAATTAGAGTTGATTAGAGTTGATAAAGCTAACCTGATTTTGCTTATATAAGGATATAAAAATAAAAATAAAAAGGGTAATTTCGAAGGGAAGGGATACCTAATTTGGAATTGCGTCCCTAAGCCCCCCATTCCTGAGGTATGTACATCTGTCAGATATCAGCAACTTTAATGAAAATAATAAATTATTAGGAATTATTTAAAATTCAGATTAAATCAAAATGTGCATTATTGAAAGTCCATAAAAATACCCAGAATTAATTGAAACCTGTCATTTTTATTATTTTTAGGAGGGGTTAATTAAGGCAATGTTCCTTTGAACATACAATATCTTTTAAATTAATTCCGTTATTTTTGTCACTGGTACACCCTTACTTTGGCGCCCCTCCCTAAGTTACATCTCGATTTGTCGCCCCTAAATTTAAGATCAGTGGGCGCCCCTTAGTTTCAGGTCAGTTTGGTGCCCCCAAAGATCGATTTGGCGCCCCTAATTTTAATATCAATTTTGGCGCCCCTCCCTAAGTGTAAGATGCATTTGGTACCCCCTAATTTTAAGATAAATATGACACCTCTCAGGCACCTAATTTTATGATCAATATGGTGCCGATGAGTTCTTTTGTATACATGTATATTTGATTGTGAATTGTAAGCGCTATGATACACTTTTGTGAATAGCGCATTATAAATGACCGTTATTATTATTATTATTATAAGTTTATGGTAAATTTGGCACCCCTCTCACTAATTTTTCTTTCCTTTTTTGTTTTTGTCTTTTATTATATCCCTTCTTCTGTTTAATCCTTCTCTTTTTCTTTTCCCTTTCCCCCTTCTCCTTTCTCATCTATTTTTGTTGCCTTAAATTTCCCTTTATCTTTCTCTTTTCTCACTCTTCTTTCCCTCCTCTTTTTCTCAATTTTCTACCCTTTTTGGCGCCCCTTCGCGCTTACTCAGTGGCCATTTTATATATAGATCTGTGTGAGTGGTAACCGGATAGGGGTGAATGGGGCTCCATAAAGGAGGAGAAAAAAAAGAGAAAGGGGAGATAGTGAGAGAAAATAGAAAAAAGCGAGGAAAAGAAAGAAAGGGGAGAGAAAAAAGGAAAAGAGAGGGGAAAGAAAAATAATGGGAGGGGCACCAAATTGTTCTTAAAGTAAGGGGCACCATATTGATCTTACCATTAGGAGGCACCAAATTTATTTTCAAGCTTAGGGGCGCCAAATTGACCATAAAGTTAGGGGATGTCAAATAGATCTTTAACTTAGGGGCGCCAAAAATCAGGTCGCCCCCTCCGGGGTGTGAATTACTTATACCGCACAATACCTTGGAAGCGTGCAAACCAATTCATTTCCTTTGCTCTAATCATAATTTATGAAACAAATATTCTCCCTGACAGATTGATGAAACCATATTACAAAATCCTAATTTGTTAAATTCAATTTCTTAATCCTACTGTTAGCAGTCTTTGAATACGGTATCTAAAGCAGAGTTTTGTTTCTCTTTTGTGTAGTACTCTTGTTTCAGTCATGATTGATGTAAATTGTACTTAATTCAGCCCTAAAGCTGCCATGTGCAATGTTTTACATACCGAAATAAATTTGGCGAATGTGGACTATTAAAGTGAAAGTAGGCCTAATTAAAATTAATCAGATAGAAATTGGCAGAATGGCAACTTGCGATTATGTATCATATGAGTTCCTTTCCCATTAGATATTTATTTAAAACGATACCAAAATATTTCTCTTAAGAAAATAATTAGACACAATACACTGCATTATGAAACATATTCTAGACAACCCCTGTATGTGATTGACCTATTCCTTCATTAACAGGGATGCCAACCTCATAAAACGAATTCAAGTATTTTTAGGGGTGAAAAAAGGTATTTTGGGTAGAAAAATACAATTTTCATTTTTCTGCAATAGACAATGTGTACAATACAATTATGGGAAATATATTTTTACGAAACCTGCAGTATTTTTAAAATTAAAAATATAAATTACTGCAAAAAAGGAACAGTTGGCATCTCTGCATCCGATGATACTAAACAAATGGGATAAAAGATCGCTTGTGACGTTATCGCAATTTGCGTGTAATCGATTACAAACGTAAGAAACAAGTTTAAAAAACCCATATGTAATTCTGGCATATCATTTTATTGCTTTCAAAGAGAAAGAAGATGAAAATGTTATGTATTTAGGAGTTGTAAATGTATCCACTATTTTGTAAAAAGATATTGAATTTGCTGTATTTCATTTCGCTTACTAGTATGTCAAAGATTTTAAGTTATTGACAAATAAAAAGCACTAAATAAAAAAAAAATCTGAAACTTTTTTTTTTGTTCTACTTTTATTCCGACCAACTAGTTTTCGGACTAGACTATCCCTTTAATACTGGAATTATTTTGTCACCCAAGTTTTGCTCGTAATGGTAGCCCTACCTAATTACTCCTAAGTGAATGACGCACGAGTTTGCTGTTAAATGGCCATTATTTAGTGTCTTTAAAATAAACCAATCCTAGATCCTAATAATTTCACAATTTGATAATATCAATTTTAGGCCATTTCTTAATGTGATAGGTTAACTGTAATCACAGAAGATTCTGGAATGGAATGGAATATCCCCCAAGAAAAAGTCAGGTCAGATTTGCCTCTGCCGAAATCTGTTGGAATCATGTTCTGCAACTATAATAAATTGAAAAAAAAAGAAGAAAAACAAAAATTGGTTTACAGTTTCCGCTACCATCATAGTGAGATTACCGATCTAGATGTAACTGTAACCAAAAAAGGTTTTATTCAGATTTATTTTAAACATAAGACATTCGTATTATCTACATCAATGGACATCATTTGATGGTTCACATTGGTATTGAATAAAACTATCATTATTTTACAGTTAATATTACTCGATCAATGTCCAAGAGGCCAACACAGCAATTTTAAATAATGATAAAATAAGATGTGGTATTAGGCATTTTGACACATCCTCACTCCATCTACAAAACACAGAAAACACTATTATTTCTGTGAAAAACTCTTTTATTTTGTGTCTATACAATCTTGATTCTTTGATTTCCCCTTCAAACCATATCCATGAATATGATGTAAAACTTACCTTTACACAAATGGGCATGGTTACATAAAACATTCTCTTACTACAAGTATTAGCTAAGTAATGCCTGTCTAAAGCTTTGGTAAAGGGTCAGTAATGTGAATTATACTTGAGTATCATCTAACATTCCTATATTACAAAGGTGTAGTGGTCATTGGATGATTTTTCAGCCGCTAGAATTCAAAGTTGGAAGTTTTTCAACCGTTAGAATTTAAATTGGCATCTAGGGCCCTCTCTCTGTAATATTTTTCTTTAAAAATAGCCCTTTGAACACTTACTTTAAAATTTAGTAATAGGCTATTAGAAAGGCACAGACAAAGACTATAAATTTTCAGCCCATTCCATGGTTGAGAAGGGGTTTTATATTAACAACAAAAATATGCAGATATTTCATTTTGATTGGGCACCCGCTAAAAATAAATTTTGATGGAAAATTGTTAAATTTATCCAATAAAACACACTTTTATTTCTTATCCTTCACATCATAACCGTTTTAGGGCACACACATTCATATAATCTAATAATGAATTGGAATAGTGACATGCACTTTTGGAGATTTACCAAAACTAAAGATAGGCTTAAGTTTTAGTTACCTCAATGCATACATATTGGAGTACCTTAAAACCTTAGAAACTGAATTTTATTTACTACTAGCGCAACTAATGTGTTGGTTACTAATGTTACAAAATTTGGACATGCATAAATTTCAAGAAGGGCTCAAAACCCAAAGATACCCAAGATGTCCTGAAGGCCTAAATGAATCTTTTTTTTTTATTCTCAAATTTGCAAAAAGTGTATTTCATTTCATTCCAAATTCAAGAAAGTTTAAGGTACTGCAGCATAAATAAATTTCCATTAATCAATATTTGTTTGCTCTTTCTTTTGATGAATATTTTTGTAATTCATATATTGGTTTGCCTAAGGTTTGCCTAATATATTGCCTAAGCATCACTAAAAGGAGACATCATTTCTGGGGTATGAAGTGTCCTAAAATTAGACTTTCTTGAAAAAGTAGTTTAACATTTTCAAAGAAATATGCTATAAAGACTTTCACTGGCAGGCTTAGAATATCACTGGACCTATAATTTTTTTTTCAGAATTGACAGATATCATGGTTACTCACATTATGGTTACTCATGTTACATTTGTCTGTGAGATATCAGCAGGTTGGGTTTTGTTCTAACATGCATCATTTGGGTTACGCTTGCATCATTTGCAATAACAACATATCAATAGACGTCCCAAAACCTAAATTTCATATTCATCATGAAAAAATTAATGGTAGGAATCATAATACAACTGTAGTACTAAACTTGTAGCTTAGTCTTGGCATACAAATCACACAGAACGTAGCAAAATCACGTTTAAACAAGATGAATGCGACTGCGTCTCCTATATGCCTCCGCCTAAATTCAGTTGATGGCTCAAACTCTTCTAGAAATATTTGATAACGAGGCTAAAAACCAGTAATTTCATGTAATTTTATGTAAATTGACCTCTGTGACCTCTGACCTTTGACCTATTTACCCCAAAATCTAATCAGTTCATCTTTCTATGGGTATGCATACTGGTACCAAGTTTGAAGTTCTCACCTCAGATAGTTCTTGAGATATCGCGGTAACGGTGCTAAAAACCACTAATTCCATGTAATTTCACGTAAATTGACCTCTGAACTTTGACCTACCTACCCCAAAATCTAATCAGTTCCTCTTTCTATGGGGATACTTACTGGTACCAAGTTTGAAGTTCTCACCTCAGATAGTTCTTGAGATATCGCGGTAACGGTGCTAAAAACCTGTAATTCCATGTAATTTCATGTAAATTGACCTCTGTGACCTCTGAACTTTAACCTACCTACCCTAAAATCTAATCAGTTCCTCTTTCTATGGGGATACATACTGGTACCAAGTTTCAAGTTCTCACCTCAGATAGTTCTTGAGATATCGTGGTAACGGTGCTAAAAACCAAGAATTTCATGTAATTTCATGTAAATTGACCTCTGTGACCTCTGACCTACTTACACCAAAATCTAATCAGTTCATCTACGTATGGGGATACATACTAGTACCAAGTTTGAGGTTCCTACCTCAAATGATTCTTCAGATATCGCGGTAACGAGAAGTGGGACGGACGGACAACCCGAAAACATAATGCCTCCGGCACCCACCTTCGGTGGGCGGAGGCATAAAAATGCCCGCTTGGTCTCATCCCACTTTGTCTACAACCAGTTGTCTAATAACCTATTTGTCTAATTGCCACTTCGCCTATAATTCACCATTTTGTCTTATTCCCATTTCGTCTAATGTCTGTTTCATCAAATGTCCACTTGGTCTAAATTCCTGTAACAGTCAGAAATAGGCCAAACATTCATTTGAAAATTAGACGAAAATGCAATTAGACAATTTGGCTATCATATAGACTAATTGGCAAATAGACCAAGCGGTCATATTCGGCTACTGTGGAACAATGTGTCTTGTTTAAAAGTTTAACATCTGTCGCCAACTCTGATACATGATGACTCTTATATATCCCCTTGAACTTTGTTTGCGAGTGTATAAAAAGCATAACTACTTTTATACCATTCATGGAAGTCATGTACAACATAGAAAATATTCATGAAGCTGCTATAGAGCTGTATAGAACCCTTCATACAGATTGCTCTAGGTTGTTTTATCCATCGACTTCACTTATTCCAGCTCATCTGCATTGAAAAGGAAACAAATGAAAAACAAAG
Source organism: Heliocidaris erythrogramma (assembly GCA_025617745.1). Classification (NCBI taxonomy): domain Eukaryota; kingdom Metazoa; phylum Echinodermata; class Echinoidea; order Camarodonta; family Echinometridae; genus Heliocidaris; species Heliocidaris erythrogramma. Next base: position 35,484,954 of record CM046859.1, on the reverse strand, counting down.
ACTAAACAAGATAAGCAGAAATAAAAACCTATAACTAAATTTTATGCCTATATATTCTTCTTTTAAAGTTGGGTTTCAAAATAGTCTTGGTAAGATGGAATAATATCAGTTATATTGGTCATTTTTCAAATACTATAAAAACAAGCAGAGTGGTCGCTACACTAATTTTTTGTTTGAATCTTTGTAAAAATCTGTATTTTGCCGTTAAGGCTGCTCTGGTACCTGCTACTGACACTGATATAATTTCCCCTAAAATAGGCCTTGTACATGTAGATGTTCATTCCATAGATTTAGCTAGACAAGGACAAATAACTATAAAGATATTATCCTGAAATTTTCCTCCCAGCCATGTCTATAAAGTAGTTTTATAATGAAAAATACATTTTGAGAATCACCAATAATATACCCCAACTTTAATCATTAGTAATGATTAAGATAATAATGGTCAGGTCACTCCTTTTTAAGCACCTAGGTCCATCACATATGATGCTGATGGCACTTCCAAAAATATATAATTAAAAATACATTAGAAAGTTTACTACTAAATTGCAATATGAATTGTAATAGAATCAATCCAATAACACCAGGAATAGATCACATTACTTGTTCCCTATGCTTATGGTACTAAACAGAAGTTATATGGCCTGTTATTATATTACAGTCCACTCTATGAGGTAATTGCCTTAATCCCAAGCTCCCTAATATAATGAGTATCTGTCTGTATGTTATACAGAGTATCTGTCAGACAAGAATACCTTGTCTGAGAACTTGTTTAACACATAATTTCTATACCTTAAATTGTGGTTCACAGTTTATGAGAACCTTTTAATCATTAGTTAGTGCCTATGTATTCTTACTAAATCCCTATAACCATTAAACTCTTCAAATTTGTTTTTAAAGAGCACAAAAGATGAACTATCGTTTGCAAATGAGTTACACTGTACAGTGTACACCGTTCTTTGTTCACATGTATTTGTGCATCTACATTTCTTGTGTCTTCTCAGAGCAAAAGTTGCCAAACAATAATGTTTGAATTTGTTGAAACACCTGAACAGAACATATAGCACATGGGTGATTCTTCGCTAAGTGTCTACTTTCGAGTTTCTGGAAAGCAGAAAAAAAATATTTGCTTTTTGACATGCTCATTCGCTTTTTATATGCACAAACATCTCTACTACCGGGAAAATAGGTTTGGCACGATCTTTACAAGGTTTATTTTACTTTTCCTGCCCATTTTTTCGGCATTGTTCACTGCATTGCGTCATATCCGTCACATTTGAGAGTAATCAGTACTGAACATTAGAAATTCGTCATTGATAGATTTTTTTCTTTCTTATGCTCCATTAAACAGATCTATAGATATAATTCTTTAAGATACTTCAAGAGTTTTTATTTTTGGTGAACATAAAGCAATTTTAATTTACTTTATAATCCACCGCCGAAGAAAAATATCGAATTTTCGCAAAAGTGACACTTGACACAATGCTTTTCACCCATTTGCCTTAAAGCTGTTTTAATCATGCATTTATAGATGGTAGAATAGTTTTCATTTGTCACTTTTCTTCAAATTTCATGGTTATTATTGCAATAGTTTAGGAATATCAAAGAATAAATTTACATGTGACGGATATGACAAGCCGTGACGGAGATGATCACTCATTTCATGTACGAGATGGATGTGACTTTTTACCCATTTGCCTTAAAGCTGTTTTAATCATGCATTTATAGATGGTAGAATAGTTTTCATTTGTCACTTTTCTTCAAATTTCATGGTTATTATTGCAATAGTTTAGGAATATCAAAGAATAAATTTACATGTGACGGATATGACAAGCCGTGACGGAGATGATCACTCATTTCATGCACGAGATGGATGTGACTTTTTACCCATTTGCCTCAAAGCTGTTTTAATCATGCATTTATAGATGGTAGAATAGTTTTCATTTGTCACTTTTCTTCAAATTTCATGGTTATTATTGCAATAGTTTAGGAATATCAAAGAATAAATTTACATGTGACGGATATGACAAGCCGTGACGGAGATGATCACTCATTTCATGCACACAATGGATGTGACTTTAAATTTGTCAAAATGAATAGATACACAACATCGATCTCCATACACAAGTAGTGCAATGCTCTAAACTTGAAAACATTTTTATTCAATTTCATAAAGCATAAAGTATACAAAAGCAACAGTATACGGCAATGACCAGTTGCCCAAGCATTGGCAAGACATGACAAATGCTTCCATACAAGTATTCATGGTCGCACACCTTGTATTTCGAGAGGTGGGTTTCTGTTAAATAGTGATAAAAAAGTAAACCCAATCTCCAAAAGTGTCTTTATTATGATTTAGCAAGTTCATGTTATGTGAGTTAGACAAGTTTATCGAAAGGAATAAATTTACTTTTCCATTCCCTTTGTTAGGCTTTGTTTTTGGTGATAGAATGTATATTGGTTTAATTTTTTTTTCAACGACTGCCTGTATAAAAGGAAATTCAATGTAGATGGTGTTCAGTACAAAACCATAAATACTAAATTTGCATCTCAATGTTTCTTCTACCTATATTAAACATCTTTAGTTTTTAATATCGATGCAGCTTGAAGATTAATGTAATGTGTGGTCAAATGAAGAAATAACAATTTTTATATGCTTCCTTTCAAATAAATCCCTGTATTCCTTGCTACTTCTGCGCCAACTTCTTCTGATTTTCCTCTGTGCCCGCTGACTTCTATTGGAGACAGGAACATAGTTTGCTTTCTTACGCTCTTGTTCTTTTTTTAGATATCTTTCTTTTAATGTTGGGTCACTTTTCTGACGATCACGGTATCGCTTCGCACGTTCTGCGGGTGTAAGGGCCATCCTAAAATTTAGGGATAAAAAAAGAAAGAATTGATTTCATGGAATTTCATAGCATAGGCCTACTTTGTTATTTGGTATTATTTGGTAATTATTATATCATAAAAGCAGAAAATTTATTATATGATTTAGCAAAGCATAGTTTTATAATGAAAGTTTTGTATTAGGTAAAAGAAATAGGCCCTAGGCCGTATATTTTAACTCTAACAGTTAAAAAAAACATAGATCTACAAGACATTCCTTTAAAATTAGTGTCAAATAATCTTCTCGACACCCAATATTTTTTGTTGACAGAGAACATGACACAAATTGGCATATATGGGAACGTTGTAACAGTCCAGGCTGAAATAAATTGTTTATTGCACGTTACTGATTAAGATTTTTTTTCTGGTCCTAGTCTCTGTGATCTACATTAGATGTAAACTTATTATTGGAATATATGAGGTCTAAATAACGTTTAAAAACTTATTACAACAGCAAAATATGACAAAAAGTCATGTCCGTCACACTTTGGGTCGCATGTAGTCATATCCGTCACGTAGGAGGTCCTCCATTATGTGATGGAAATGACGGTGACGGATATGATAGCATAAAGTTTTTATTCAAGGTGGTCTCGCCCTGCGGCTACCCCTAGCATGATCGTTTTGATGTAGGTGTACATTGAATTAGCCTTTATCTTACAAACATGAAAAACAAAGAATAATTACACAGATTCAGTGAAATCCAAGCCGTTCGGATATGACGATGAATAAAGGTACGTACCTATCATTCCGCAAATTCGTGCTTTTGGAGCAATTTTCCACTGCAAACACCAAGATTCACATTTGTAGAAATGATCGTCAGTATGACCGGGCGTTCATAGGCCGGAACCGGGTGTTGCTAGAAACTTGCTTTGTCAATAGATGGCGTTATAAAAAGTGCGTGACGGTATCTGACGCAAATGGAGGGACAGAAAAATTGGTACCCAAAAAAGTAAAAATATTAATTTTGCTTGCTAATAGTGGAAGCTTTTGAATTCCCAAGTAATGCATGATTGAAAACTAAGCATTTAAGAGTATTTTCATGAAAAACCGTTGTCATCAAGAAAAAATATGGCAATTATACCATTCCATGCATACCCATCGGGACATGGTGATTTGAGGGGGGTCTCAAACCTATTATTGTAGCGGGGAAAAAAAGAGAATTTATAAAACAATTTTTGTACCTCAGGTAATCAGAATTATACCTTCTCAAATTAAAGGGGTGAAAATTAGAAAATAAAAGTAGTGAATTTTCCATCTATAAACTATGAAAGTAGCGGGACACAAAAGGAGACACTTAGTGAAGAATCACCCACATATTTAGCAGCATGGGAAGAAAGTACGTAATTTAACTTGCTCTACGGGTATCCCTGGTTACACATACCAATGAGACGAGGGACTGAACTGCTTCTGGAACAAGAACCTCACCTATGTATCTCGAACTGCATGGATTGATATACAGGTAAAAGTTGGGAGATGATGTTTTAGCATGAACATAGAGGAATGCTTAGAAATGTGCCTCTGCCTCTGGCTGTATATATTTTATTTTTTTAATAAGTGTGCTTGTTCACTACGTTGAGATCTTATGAGTACTTGAATTCTGAAGACACATCAGTTACCTTCACTGCATGTTATGATACATTTTATTTTTGAACAAGATTGCACAAGAGATAAATGCCGAACAATTCTTTTAAGCCGGTGAAGCGGCAGATACGGGGATCGGCAGATACGGGGATCGGCAGATACCGTTCTAAAAACGGCAAAGAACACTATTTGCCGGCGGATCATGTTCCAACACCGGCAGATACCGTACCAAGACATAGCAACAAATAGTGTATGCAAACTGGATTCCAAGTATTGTAGTTCATTCATTAATAACAGGTTAATGGAATACCTCGTTACTAGGTCCACAGGAAAGAAACATCCATAAATTTGAATCACTTAGACAGGTCTATTATTTAGGCACGAGAGTGTCTCGTACAAATCTGCCAATATACAATACACCTTATCCGGCAGATATGGTTCCGAGGTAGAACGATATCTGCCGGCGGATACGGTATCTGCCGGAGAACCGTATGTGCCGCTACACCGGCAGATACCAGCATTCTGTACTAAGCCTAAAAAATATGATCATAAGAGAGAAATACTTGCATATTAGAAAGAGGATAGCATTTATTTCTTTGGAGATGTGTACAAAATAATTCACACCTCTACGAAAACAAATAAGAAGAAAACCATTAAATGATATTCCTGACCTTGTAATACCAAGGGGCATAAATATCCTCCTAAAAACATGGATTGTGGATTCTAATACTTACTGTGGTATTTGCCATGCAGACAGTTGTTGCAGTAACTTCTCCGGAACATTGAGTCTTTTTTGGGGGGGAGCCTGAACAAGTTCCTACAATGCATATGAGAGATGTGATAATTCGTACAAAGAAATGAATACTGTTTACATAATGACAAGTGTTAGATAATGAGTACGATAATAAGAGAATTAGAATATGCACATGTATGTACACTGAAATGGAATTGATTTGGTCTTTCAGCAAAGCTTTATAAGTCTAATTTAAAAAGGTACACTTGGTGTAGTTCAAAAGGGAAATATTTACCTCTGCCATACAATTATAGGGTTAGAAAGAAAGCAAGATATGGAAATTTTCTTTTTAATTATGAGCCTCAAATTACATCAATTTAATACCAGTTTTTTAACCCAGGCCATGGAATACATATAACTTGCACAAAAATTTTGTACAATGAGATAAGAAAAAGGACAGAAAAAATGGTTTCATACAGGTGAACACGGTTAATTATTTATTAAAATTATTATTATTAAAGGTTCCAATTTTATTGAATGTTTACAAAATCAGAAATTTGAATATTCAAAGCTTTGTTGGTCTTTGATATATTTCTCAAACCTTCACTGATATTTCTATTTTATTGTTTTTTGCTTTTTCTAAAACCAATTAAATTCCAGGGTGATTTTCCCTTTAACTTCTATAGGACTTTATTTTAGAGTATCCTCTAAATCACATTTAACCCCTGACAAGTTGCAAAGTACAGCTTACCCCAACTTGGGTTCTTCATGAAGAAGATACTTCTGTTGTATTCTTTTCAGTAGTTCATGCTCGACCTTTTGATATGAAAATGAACAATAAGGTTGTTGAAATCAAATTCTGAAGTGGTGAAACTCCCTGATTTTAACCTTTTAACAAATTCACCAGGGTATTTTGTACAAATGTGCTGGAGACACAAGATAAATAGCATGAAAGATAAGATAAAAAAAACAAGTGGAATACCTCTGGCTGTCTCGCCTGCATTACATGATTTAATTTAACAGCAGTGCTGACTTTGAAAACAACTAAGATGAATAATTTTCCAATAAAAAATTCATTTGATAATAAAATACAAGTTCATTGACCTCAAATGACCTTTGACCTTTGCCTAGTGACATGAAATTTCATTCACCTATTTGCCAATTCTTGATAACGATATAATGAAGTTTTATGCGATAGGGACTTTCAATATTACCTTGAAAACTCAAGATCATAACTTGGTTAAGTTTTTGATGTTGATACCACAATGTGGTCAAAGTTTGTTGACCCAAAATGACCTTTGAATTGATTACCCATATGTCCAAGTTTCATGAAGTAGATCCATACTAACTTTCAAATTTATGATCACATTTCAAGAAGTTAACCTTGGTTAAGATTTCAATGTTGATACCACAACATGGTCAAAGTTCTTTGAACCTCAATCATGTGGAAAAGAAATCAAAGGACTTAAATACACAAATGGAAGTATTAGGGAGCAATTTAGAAAAACAATATTTTTTATTCCAATGTATGCAAAACGCCCCATTTCTGTAAAAATTTTTGTGTGACAACATGCGACTACATGTTTCGTAAATTAGTAATGAACACGATTTGCAGCAGCAACAGATTTTCTTCAGAACAGTCAGAATAGGTTCAACTGATACATGTACATGTTTGTAGGAATATAATTTTGTACAAGATCAGGTGTGTGACGTTTCGTGATGCGTCTCACCTCGTCCGGCACATTGCTATGCCCCATGATTGAACGCCATTTCACACCATGTAGCAGATCATGCAGCCAGACAGACCTGTAATATGAAATATGTGAAATAATATTTGTTAGAAAGGCTATCATATTAAATAATGCTATCCATATTTCCCAGTTATCAATAACGTTTTTGTTGTAGTCGCAATGTTCTAAATATAAAAATGGAAAGTAACACAGTCTAAGTTTGGTAATACCTTGTGCCACCAATGCATAAGAGGGGTATGACTATTCCAAACTAAATGAAGTCTCGACTACGTGCAGTCAAAAGTTATGCCTCTGCCATTATCACTTAAGAAATATATTACACACCTAACATGTAAACTTTTAAAATAATGACCTCTGTGACCGTTGACCTTTGATCAGATCATTGTCACTCCCATATGCATAACACAGCCAAGTTTAAAGCTGGTCCCTTGAATGGTCTTTAGTTCACAAGAACATTATACTATCAGACCAGTTAAGAACCACTTATTTCCAAGGTGTGAGAAGATAGCAGGAAGCTGTATCAAATGGAAACATTTCAAGAAATTTGAGTAAGTTAGATGAAAAAATACATTCCAATTGATTTACGTTAAAAATAATATTAATATTTCCTCTCTAAGACTCTAACACAATTTCATACTGTATGGTACAACAATAATTCACGTTGTGTAAACAGTAAAAGAAAAAAGATCCATAGATCAGGTAATGAAAATATCTACACCTATGGTGGGTAATTATGGTATTCTTTATTCAGAATAATTGCAAAATGTAATATAATTTTTTTGAAGGCAAACAAATTTCCCATTTTCAATTTGTAATGCCCATTAACATGGAGATGAATGTACAGGTCAGGCCCCAGTTAAAAACTCTGGCTTATTTCATTTATATTTTTCTTCATTTTATCATACATTCTGATCTGACATTTTAGTTGTTTCTAGTAAGCTAACTTTTGATCTGATTTTGATTTTGTGCTATTGACTTACACTTTTACTACATGAACCTGTCAGCTCTATTACTTTGTATCTGCCTTACTCTAAATTTGTGGAATTTAATGTCATAAAAAGTAGTCCGTGTTGGATTAGACATGGATTAAACTCCAATGCCTTAAGTACTACAAAGAGGCGGGTTAGCAGCAAGGCGTAGTAGAGGGTCATTGAGTCAATTAAATCATTATTATTCTCTCATCCAATTTCTTTCACTGCATATTATTTTAAAAAGAGAGTTGCAAAGGTTGTTTGTATTTGTCCAAAATTAAAAACAGCAATAGATTAAGAGTGGCCAATGAATTTATTGTTGTTTACGCAAATGTTTGACGGCAATCCTCTGTCTTTGCCAGAAGTTTACAATGTGGTATCAAATTTGAAGATGCAGAGAGCGCATTCTCAGTGGTTGCTATACATGTATGATAACTGCCTGAGCATGCGCACCTTTCACAAAAACAACGAAAGGCCTGGTAACATGTGCTTAGTGATAACCAAATGAGCAGTGCTAAGTCATTTATAACTTGGGAATTTTTGTTTTTCAGAAAAGTTATACATGTGAGAACATTATTATAAGGCAAATTGAAATTTTCAGCCTACGTACATCTAGTTGTAGCAACGTTGCAATTTAGTAACTAGCAAGATTTGGCATCAAGGGTATATCTGCTGATAACTAATATGTTATGGAATAGTTATAGCAAATAACTCCAAAGATTAACACATGTTAGTGAAAAAAAATCCCTTGCATAATGAAGATGTCAAATTCTTCTTAAAAGGAGACGACTAATATTATACGTCTGTTTGGAGCCAGAAGGGCGTTAACTCTGTACAAAAGATAGGAATTAATGCCCTTCTGGCTCCAAGCATACAATATTTACCTGCTCTTTCCAACTTTCGTCGAGCTTTGGAGATGTTACATGTTCTATGGGAAAGGAATCTCCTACAAATTGAAAAGGACAAAACCAATAGGGAATAGGTAAGGAAATTCAAGATAAACTCTAAGCAACTTGCATCCACAAGTTCACTCTGGAATTTAATTAGTTCTTAAAAATGCAGAAAAATATATGAAAAATATGAGTGAAGGTTTTAAGAAAATCTACCAAAGAATAACAAAGTTTGGAATTCTTAACATTTTGATTTTGTGACATTACTTGTGAGCTGCTCTCCCATGAGTTGTTTATAAATTCCATCAATTTATCCTTTTTCATGGTTCTTAATAGAGGAATAGATCTACATGTATTTCATAGAGGCATAAATATGATAGTTTTGATGATATATCAACAGCATCGGGAAAATAATTAATATTCTTCTGAAATATTGACAATTTAGGAAATTTAATCTACACAACATGTGAGAAAAGTTCGCATAAAGCATTCAAAGTATGAAAACTATCATAACTTCATTTTTTTTCAGATGATTTTCATCAAACCTTCACTCATATCAAATTTAATTCCAGGGTGAACTTCCGCTTTAAATGTTGAATAAGATTACACACCCCATTTCAGTTAAAGGAGAATTAACCCCTGAGTACAAATTTACTTATATTGAAAGGTGTAATATATTCCTACTTATTGGCCTAAATCATTTTCTAATAAGATATTAGAAAAGGGTATAAATAAAGATATTCCAACACCCGGTATCGTCTCCTACTCATTTACATGGGGGCTGCCATTTTCTTGCTGATTTGGATTTGTACATGAACCATTGAGAAATGTTCCGGTCAGGAAGATATTTTGAATCCAAGACCTAAATTGATTTTCTTCATTACCTAAAATCCCATATGTGACGAAAAATATAAAGTGGGTGTTTACATGATTTATAAAAATTAAATCTTTATAATGATACTTTTAAATTGTCTGGTTTTGCTTAACAAAAATCTGTTTTCTTGGGTTTGCCAAACAGAGCAGAACATAATATATGCAGCATGCATTCTGACTTTTCAAGTCCCATTATCCGAAAGCAGGTGAATGCATAGTTTGCCGCTATAGATGCTCAGGGAAGAAGCATCCATAAAATTTGAATTAATTTGCTCCGTCCATTGCGTCACAGTATGTAGAAAATAGATTTATATTAAGCGAATATCGATTTTCAACAGAAATATATAAGGAAATCTTCAGTTTAAAAATAAATTGACATATCTATTCTATATTTTTAATCTCAAATGGGTTTTTAATTTTGAAAAAGGCAATTGGGCATTTGGATTAAGAAAATCTTCTTGTACACATAAAAAAATGGCAGCCCCCATGTATTGCTAGCAGACGATACATATTGCTAGCAGATGATAAATTTTGCTCAGAAAATCTTGATTCGTATCGATCTCGTATATTTTGACGCGAAGCCATATAGTCTAACAAGTAGGAATAAATAACACCTTTGAACACTATCGTCTTTATTGTTTGAGGTTAATTCTCCTTTAAGAAAATTATAACAAATAAAATGTAGATGTTTCTTACCTTTGGTGTACCCAACCAAATATATGGCTGGGTCTGACAGGACTGGGTCTGTCACATGGACCTTGCCGTCATCGATGTGGTACCAACCTTCTTGGTTCATAACTAGGCAAGTATAATGGCCACTCGACATCTATGCAGCTGTTAAGCGTGAAATATGATTAAGTGCAAAAAAGTATCATTAAACAGATGTGTACATCATTTCTGACCCCAGAAACCAAGTTCTACACCATATCCTACTAGACATAATAAAGATAACAGTACCAAAACCAGATGAAATACTGGAAAAATGCAAAATTTGTCCAAATTCAAAGTTCATTGACCCGTAATGTTTCATCTTAACATGGACACCGTCAAATAACATCATACTACGTGTGGGTAACTATCTTATCAAACACTGTTGTAATTACATCAGCCTCCTGATAGACTGTATCTTGGTTGGAGTTATGGTTTGAGTTCAATAATTTGCATTTTCCCAATAGAATTATGTACATGCAGTCTTCAAAGTTATGCATCAGTGAATGAAGAATTTGCTCAACATCTGTCAGTTGAGTTTGAGTCTTCACCGAAAAATTAGCTAATTAATCTATTAAACATTAACAGCATTACAACCAAGGTAACATGAACAACTTTGTTTTCAATAATATAAGAAAGATATATCTTGTCTAAAATAATGTGTAGCATGTCCCATCTTCAAAGTAATCTTCAGAACTATAAACAGATGCCCCACCTGATCTCTTACATTGAGTTTAAGACAGCCAACAACCGAAGGACTGTGCATATTTTGTTGTTATGATCAATTGGTTTCAAATTTCTGTACAATTGGGTACATTGTAACTTACAACCAAACTGTATAATCTATATTCAACCAGAACGCCATTCGATGCCATGACATCAAGAATGTGGTGCACCTCAAGGTGGTTGGAATTCTTTGGTAGCTAGGTCTTCCTCATGCCACATCTTCCCAACAACCTGCTCCTCCTGCCATCGATTAATTGCAATCCAGAGCATATCCTGGTGCATTTAGAATATGTGGTGATGCCAATTTCTGTGACTGGAAATGTCCACTGTATTTAAAAGAAAGAGATAAAAGTCTTATCTTTTTTCAATGCTTTATCTTTTCAATTCAAAATGTAATAGGAACAAAGGATCCTTTTATTTACAATAAATGTATAAGATTCTTCTAAATTAAAAAAAAACAACATATTTACAAATCTTCAAAAAGTTACATAAACAACAGACTGGAGATGTACTCACACTCGCCTAACTCTAGACCAGATTAAAAGCGCCAACAGTGGCAAAATATGAGTGAATCTGTTTTGAGCCAACAATGGTGAGAATGCAGTCTGCATACATTATGTTATTTTAGACAGGGCCAGAAATATGAATTTCTACTCAAATTAATTGCCGTATTCTAAAAGAAATTGAAACATTTTTGTTGACATATATTTATATTCATCCTAATACATAAGTTTCATCACAAATAATAATTATAATAATAATTCTTATTTACCCAGGGTAGCCACTTCAGCTCTTATGAACTGCTCTCACAGCGGGCCCTGCATAACATAAAGTTATTATTACCCTTCTTCATTCTAAAACGTTGAGCACCTGACTAGAAGGCAGAAGGTCCCATTTAAAAAAAAAAATCTTTGGTATGACTCGGTCGGGGATCGAACCCACGAACTCCCGTTCATGAGGCGGGCGCTCTACCACTGAGCCACCATGGAAAATTGTGTTATTGAACAGGACCTATTCACTCAATGATTAAAATATCTTCCTTACATTTCCTATTGGAATATGTACAATTCCTTATGATATGTCAAAATGGCAGCCCCCCAGGTACTACTGGGAGATGATAAACTTTGCCAACATTATCTGCATACTTCTTTCTGGAATAGTTCTCATTGAAATATTGTACTCCAGTTTGGACTTCCATTTAATTCACTCACCACTTGTCACATGTATACACAACTGAAGTCGGTGCCGACAAACATCTCCCAGGAATCCTGCATAGTTTTGCCCTTGCCCTGCACAGGCACAACCAAATATTGCATTGCACCTCCTTGGTGCGTCTGGCCACATTCAGTACAAGTTATGTTTTTGCCGACGTGACACCATCTGAAAGATAAAATAAGCAATGTTATTTTATAGTCAACAGTCACCTATAATTCATATCTTGACATCAGTATGATGTCAGGTAACCTTTTTAATACAGCCTGTACTCATAGCAGCTTTACCCTAATTGACGTACAACAACATTTGGCATACATTTGTGTACAAAGTACTGCTTTTCCTAAATTGCTTTGCGCTGTTGGCGACGGATAGATTCAATTATGGTTGTATCGCGCCCCGTCGCACGCAGCCGCCATTTTATATCTGCATGACAAGAGGAGGCATGGATACACAAACACTGGTTAGTTCTCGGAAATTTCTTATGCTCTTTTTAAAATTATTTTTGTAAAAAAACGTACGATCAAAAAGGCATAGCCTACTAATTCCAAAAGTTTCCCTAGGAGGAAACGCTGTGGTGAAGGACCTGTCGGTCCGCGAGAGTCGCAGAAAGTGTCATTTCAGAGCATTTCCATGTCCTGCCAACCCTAGACCGAAAACTCTGTCTCTCATTCGTTAGCCTCTTATTTGGATAGGGTCGGCTCTTCACTTAGAGACAGAAACGCTCCATTCACTCGCCTGTGCAAACCGAATACACATTGACTTACACACTATACAGTTTGAATGCAGCGTAAGATTTTCAAACCGAGAAAAACTTGGACCCTGAATTACCTGAAAAAGGAGCATTAAAAGGAATAAAACAATAAAATTGGTAAGTTGAACATGTTCGTTTAAGTATAGAGCCAAGGCCTAATCTATTTAATTTACACAAATATTGTTAAAATGTGAATAATACGATTTAGAAAAACAACATGCCTACTGTCAAGCGGCCGACAGCGAGTTTGCACAGGCGAGTGAATGGAGTGTTTCTGTCTCTAAGTTTGAGTCTAAGTGAAGGGCCGACCCTATCCAAATAAGAGGCTAACGAACGAGAGACAGAAAATTTCGGTCTATGCTATTGCTCAATTAGATTGCTGCCTGCTGGGGATGAACGCCTGGCTTCGTGATGTAAAAGGCGTAGCCTATAGCCAATTATTTTTTTTTTTACACTCACGAAGCCAATCCTGTCTAGCCAGTCCCCCGCAAAAATATTGTAAGGTCAAGTCAATCTTCAATTGCCAAAATAATCAACATTAATTTGATTGTGGGCATTAAACAGGTGGGCATTAACAGAAAGACAAGACAAGAAGGCTCGAAAAGATTTTTATTCAGTTATACCGTCGTAGATGATATAAATTATAATTACCGTTCTCGTCGTGCCGTCGTTTCAGCAGCCGCTGCTGCTCCGCAGGGTTGGCCACCACCTTCCGGGGAGCTAGGAGTAGGAGCCGAGCGCGAGCTGGCGTCTCCACCAGCTCCGCATGCCCCAACCATGCCAACATAGTGAAGACATAGGGCCTCATCATCATCATATTTGAGTCTTGAGAATACACTTCTTGGCCTTTCTACGAATAGCCTTCGTCATGTTATTGTTCGTTGAGGTTGTCGTTGAATTTTTGAGGTAGCTCTCAATTAAAGCTAGGGCCTACACCTCTTTTTCGAACTAACAGAGTTAGTAGCACCACACTCCATAATTCGCGACAAGTACAAGTGTGCACGTACGTACATTATATACCGGTACCATAGACAAATTAAAATTTAATACAGAGAAACGATAGCAAGAACGATATCTGCCGAAGAGAATTATAGGTACGGTATCTGCCGGGGTTGGAACACGATCCGCCGGCAGATAGTGTTCTTGGCCGTTTTAGAACGGTATCTGCCGGAGAACCGTATGTGCCGCTACACTACACCATAGACAAATTAAAACTTACACTCACCGGTACACATAATAATAAGGTAGAGGTCGATGGTACACACACAAGTAGTCATCGCTAAACGATTGTAAACATTACGGAAGGAAGATTGGAGGTATGTCAGAGGTGTGTCACAAATACGGACGCTGATTGGACGATTCTGCATGAGCTGTTCGCTGCAGGTCACAATAGCTCGACCTACTTTCGTCGTCATTACACAATGGAGGCGTGTGTCGTAGTCTTACGAACTCAGACTCGTTTGATCGTTTATGTTGTGCTGCGCTGTATGTTTCATTTTATTTTCTCGATTATGTTCAAATATATATTAAGCACCTTTATTTTTTATCGTCTCAGTATGTATGAAATTAAATTTAAAGCTTGCTAAATAGCACATTCTAGAAACAAACTTCAGCTTTAATGCTACCCTACATAAATCAACTGCAAATAAATAAAACAAGCAATAAATAACAATTTACATACCAATGACTGAAGTTGCAGAATAGCATTTGTTAAAGGTCTACGCATACCGTACATGCATTTGGATTATTGCCAAAATCATACGGTGCCCGTCCTGCATCAAACAATAACAGAAAATGAAAGTAAATAAAAACGGGGTGGACACTATTATAATTTTTTTAAATGCTCTCTTTATACGCATAATTTCACTTATGGGCAATTAATCAGTATAGAACTAGAATAATCGTTTCCACTACTTCTTTTTGTATGTACAACAAATATATCTATTCCAGCAAACAATGCACAATGTATGATTTAAAACTTTGTCGGATGCGCTAGAATTTTGGAAGGATATATCTGTTTTTATGTCAAAGGACGAAATTACAGATCCCTTATGAATATCTGATGGTTATGGCCTAATTCACCGGGTTTAATTCAATTACTAATATTCCTTTGATTTTGAAGTTGGCCATGCGTAAGCTATGTCATGATGGCAGCAAAATGTATTACGCGGTTTTGTAGAATTTATATGAAACAGTCCGAAATTAACATCAAATCAATTATAATTTACAAAAAACAAAACAAAACAAAACAAAGCGAAGCAAAATTTAAAAAAAAAGAAGATTTAAAAAAATCAAACAAGAAGAAAAAATACAGCTATTTCATTTCGTTATATGGAGCTACTATGGCTATTTTTGTCATCCTGGTTTCTTTATGTATACGTTAAATAGCAACTGGCATGCACAGATAGACTTTGCTGAGGTACCCGAGGTTCAGTATTTTGCTTGGGAACAAATAGCTTACAATATTTACACTGTAAACGATCCAAATTAGCCTTTCTGATAATTATTTGCATTTAAGTTAAATCTTTTGTAAGAAGGCCGGATGTTACGTTAAAAAAACAAAAGGATTAAAAGAAAAAAAAAAGACCAGAGGCCAATAAGGAGAATCAATGATTTACTGTCGTTATTTCTCATTTTCTCCTTCTCTCTTCCCGAGCGTCTTCCGTCTATTTCTTCGTATTTCTTAATTTATCTTGTCATTCTTTCTCTCTTCATCGAATTATTCCTTTTTTCTGCCTAGTTGATTTGTTTCTCCTCTCTTTAGTTTTATTTCTTTTATTCTTGTCACATTCCTTTCTTTCGCTCTCTCTCTTTCTCTCCCTCTCTCTCCCTCCCTCTCTTATCTTCTGATTTTCTTTTCTTGTCTATTCTTATGTACTTTTCTCCCAATGTATTTTCACCTTTCTCTTATATTTGTTCATCTTTTCTCATGCCTGCTCCGCTATTTCTTATTACTATGACGGGCAAGCATCGATCGTACAAGTTTTGGGGCGTCAAAACAACTTTCATCGTCAAAGCAAGAAATTTGATTTGATTTTATGATCATGGTCTACAAGAAAATTAAAAAACTCACTGACTCACTGTTATTGACACTTCTGCCTTGCAATTGTTACATGCATGTATATATGCTCTGTTCATTCACTGGTATTTGTTTTCCTTCGACTCAAGGAGAGCGCAGATCGCGTATTTAAAACGTGATCTAAGACAAAACATGCACTCAAGTTGCACTCGACAAAGCTTCACGCTATAGCCTCCGTCCGAATTTTGCGAGAGTGCCAATGTTTCGTCTTGACCGTAGAGGGATAATTGCAACCACTCTATCGGTCATGGATAATGTCTGATCTGAATGTTTGTAGTTGTACATGTCATATCATTTTTGTGTTATCAGTTTTGTTCCTGCTTGACGCATGCTACGCTCACCTTGTGGGGGGGGGGGGGGGGGGGGTATAGGGAGAGGGGGTATTGGGGGAGAGGGAAATAGAGGGTAGTAGTAGATACATGAGGATGAGCGCACAAGCATTTGCACATGCTTTCTGCTTGCTCTCCAAAATTAGCTTCTGATTGCTTGTTATTTTTAGGGATTTTGTATAATTTGTGTTACTATATTCTTGTATTAGTAGCCTGGAAATTACTAGACAAGTTTGGGTTCATGAAGTATTGTATTTAAGTCATT
This sequence comes from Heliocidaris erythrogramma, assembly GCA_025617745.1. NCBI lineage: Eukaryota > Metazoa > Echinodermata > Echinoidea > Camarodonta > Echinometridae > Heliocidaris > Heliocidaris erythrogramma. The sequence continues at coordinate 35,468,196 of CM046859.1, read as the reverse complement.
TTTTGATGTGTTACGTCTTTGATTTGATAGTATCTGCAGTATCTGGTGGCCATGTATCCCCATGCATGTAACTCTATGTAAGTACCCTTAGTTATTGTACAGAGCTTGTCTGACTGAACTTGAATGTATATAGGGATTACAGACTATACACAATGAGGTCTATTCATTTTAGTGTCCTTTGTGTACTATGTGTAGGCCTAAGTGCCTCACTGACTGACTTTGTGCGATGCAAGGAACAATCTTTTGTGCAGTCCTTTCATTATGGTTCTTCAATGAGAAAGCACTTTCTAAAGAGAAGGATTGCATATCACCCAAATGGTACAGCGTCTTTCCAAATAGAACTCTTGAATGCTGGAGATGTTCATCCGAATCCAGGACCGGACAGAGATGACGGTGATACGCTCTCGTCTTTGGCAAGACACCATACTGCTCATCGTCTTCAACATGCGATTAAGTATTCCCCAGCTGAACTCCTGCAACTGAGACATCCAAGGATTCATCTTGCTGAGGCTGTTCACAACATCATTCATTCACTTGGAATTCATCGAAGGAGAACACGAAGAGGATCTCGGGGAGGTAAAAGAAAGAACAGTATCACATGGAAGAGACAAGGTAATCCATCTTCAAACTTACACCTCTGCTCAGTGAATGTTAGGTCAGTCTGCAACAAGACTGCTTTGATACAAGATTTCATATGTGATAGCAACGCAGATTTGATTGCCATGACAGAAACCTGGCTGACGGACAATGATGCAACAGTTCTTTATGAACTCATCCCTACTGGATATAGTTTTGTTCACCAACCACGAAAGGGTCGTCGTGGTGGCGGAACTGGTCTCGTTTATAGAGACACAATCAATGTCCATCAAGCTGCTGCTGGTGAAAAGAACTCTTTTGAATTTGCAGAATATTCTATTTCATGTAAATCATTTCGTTTACAAGTAATTAATATCTATAGACCCCCCTACTCAGAAACTCACCCAGTTACAGTTACAGCGTTTGTTTCAGAATTCAGTGACTATATACAGAGTCATTTACTGTCAAACAATCCTTTATTAATCGTAGGGGATTTCAATATTCATGTGGACACTACCAACGCAGATACTAAATCCTTTGTAGATCTTGTTGAATCTCTTTGTTGTAAACAGTTGGTTAATTTCTCTACACATGTACATGGTCACACCCTTGACCTAATGATATGCCGTCACTCTGATGACATTGTACTAGGGACACCATGGCCACATTGTTCTTTGATATCTGATCACATTCCAGTTATGTGTTCTCTGAATTCTTATAAACCTCCACTACCTACTAAAGAGATATCATATCGAAAGCTTTCTGCCATCGATGTCCATAAATTGAACTTAGACATAGCAGAAAGTAAGCTTTGTAAGCAAACACCTAATACCCTCTCTGAACTAGCCTGGTTGTATGATATCACGCTCAGTGAAATCTTAGAGAAACATGCTCCTGTTGTCACCAAACAGGTAGCTGTACGTCCTCAAGTACCGTGGTATACTAACTGTATTAGGACACAAAAAAGGGAAAAGAGAAAGGCTGAGAAGCGATGGTTAAAAACTAAGGCTGATAGTGACTGGAATAAATATAAATTAGTTCGAAATGCAACAATACAACTTTTGAATAAAGCTCGTAGAAAATATCATAGAGATCTGATCATAGAGAATAAACTCAATCAAAGGAAACTATTCAAGGTTGTCAATGATCTATTAAACAAGTCAAATAAACAACCTGTAATACCTTGTAATACTGATAAACATAAGTTCGTTAACGACTTGGGTGATTATTTTTGTGACAAAGTTCTGAAAATCCACAAGAACATTGAAATAAGATTAGATGCGATGAATGAACCCGGGACTTATTCTGGATCAACTTACCACGATGTTGATGTTCTGAGCAATTTTAAATCTCTTTCGGAGTATGAAGTTGAAAAACTTATCCTTAACCTCAGTAAAAAATCATGCTCATTAGACCCTATGCCCACACAACTCCTACTACAATGCACTAACATATTGCTACCTGTGCTCACATCATTAATCAATCTTTCTCTTTCGACTGGTCTTTTTCCAATGTCATGGAAAACTGCTCTTGTCACACCATTATTAAAAAAAAAACCTGGTCTTGATGCAGATTTTAAGAACTTAAGGCCTGTAAGCAATTTGAAATACATCTCGAAGCTGGTCGAGGGTGCTGCTACCCGGCAAATCATGGATCACATCAATCAAAACTCACTTCTACCATGTACTCAGTCTGCATATAGACAATACTATAGTACTGAAACTGCATTACTAAGAATAAAAAGTGATCTGTTAATGGCCATGGATTCTCAGAAGGTTACTCTCTTACTTTTATTGGATTTAAGTAGTGCGTTTGACACCATTGATCATTCTTGCTTATTGGAAACCTTAAATACCCATTTTGGAATTGATGGTGTCGTTCTGGATTGGATAGAGTCGTATCTGACAAATAGACATCAAAAGATCAAAGTAGATGGGGTCATCTCAGATGAGTTTTCAGTACCTTTCGGTGTTCCACAGGGCTCTCGGCTAGGTCCTCTGCTGTTTACCTTGTACACTGCTAACCTCATTTCAGGTGTCCAAACGAACTTCCCCGAGATATCTTGCCATTGCTACGCAGATGACACACAGCTCTATGTATCATTTAGACCTGATGAACATGCTCAAGAGCGATGTGTACTACTCCTCGAAACATGCGTCAACTATGTACGTGGATGGATGTTGAAAATAGGCTAATGCTCAATGATAGTAAAACAGAATTAATGATCATTGGCACACCTAAACAGACATCCAAAATCAACTTAAATGGCGTGTCAATTGGAGATTCTATAATCAAACCATCTGTGAATGCAAGGAATCTCGGAGTACAGTTTGATGTGCACTTGAGTATGGGTGATCATATCACAAATGTCTGTAAATCATCATACTACATGATCTATAATCTTAGACGTATTCGGAAATATTTAAATAAGGATATTATGAGAGATATTGTTCATGCATGCATCACTAATAAGTTGGACTACTGTAATGGTCTACTGTATGGGATTCCTGACTGTCAAATATTGAAACTGCAAAGAGTTCAAAACACTTGTGCGAGGCTGATTAGTGGCTGTTCCAAATTCACCCGTATCACCCCAATTTTGAGAAATCTGCATTGGCTACCTGTTCGCCAAAGAATATCTTACAAAATCTTGCTTATTGTATATAAGGCGCTTCATGGTCAATCTCCTATGTACATCAGAGAATTGCTGAATCTCAGAGTTAATCAACATAGTCGAAACCTGCGCAGTTCCCAAGATACTCTGCTTCTCCAAATTCCATTCGTAAAAACAAAAGTAACACTGGGTGATCGTTCATTTGCTTGTGCAGCCCCTAAACTCTGGAATAACTTGCCATTGGAAGTCAGAAAATCCCCATCTGTGAATATGTTTAAATCAAAACTCAAAGCGTATCTATTCAATTAATAACAAGCATATCAGGAACTCATGCAGCGCAGTAGAATATATACACATTGTTGGATAGTTACTGCGCTTTATAAATGTATTATTATTATTATTATTATTATTAAATAGTATTGAGTTGCATTATCTTACACGAGTAATTTCCAACAAATTCCACGGTGTTGCCCGACACCCAAATACTTTTGTTCCCCATAATTCTTTTGGACAGACTTTTCAGCATGTATTTTCAAATGATATACACACATCATGACAAAGACATGCACAACTTTGAAGGCACATCACATGTTTAACTTTAGAACAAAAATAGGTCAAAGGGTCAATTTAAAAGATGATGATGGGAGGAAAGATATTTATGGGTAGTGAGAATGGTTTGTAATCCTTTTAAATTATTTCTCTTATCTACAAGGATTATGGATTTAGGGTGATTTGTACTGCGGAAGAAATAGATTTCTTTATGTTCTTCAAGATGAACATTAATTCTCCCCTGGCTACTACACACTGATTGCTTTTCTTAAAATATTCAGGATTTATTTTTCTTACATTCTCGGCCAAACCCAAAAATAATTCTCCTTCCGAATTGTCTAAAACTGATTATAAGATAAGTTCACTGTTCACGCAGTGGATAACACTTTAGCGTTGTGATATGTGTGATTGATGATAAAGATGTGTTCATGTTCATATGTCTGAATGTTTGTGTGTGTGTTTAATGGATTTCATTTAAATTACCTGAACATTTATCATCAACTTGAAAGATTAAGAAAGATATATCTTTTTGACAGTTCCGTGACCTAAATGGTAAATGTATAGGTATTATATTTATTAATACTGTAAGCACTTTGGTCGGTTACATTGTAACTGGTAAGGCACTTTATAAGAAACAGCTATTATTATTATTATTATATTTGTTACCAATTGGTCTATATTCACATTACATTTGTACTCATATGATGATATGATGACATTTGTATCACATTTTGTTGTTCTGTGTTTGGTTTTTGTGAACAAATACCCATTAAGGTGCTTTAATTGGTTATACCTGGGAAACATAAATAAAGACAAATCTGTACTTTTCAGAGTCTATCAATCGAAAATATATTTATTTATTTATTCAGAATACTCATTATAAACAGTCAATTAAAAAAAATGGTGATAATTGAAGTGAATTCTTCGCGATCATGGCACCGAGATTCATTAACAAGTATGTTTACACAATCATAAACCAGAAATGACAGTGGGGTATGACCATGATATATTTTCTCTTCCATCCCCTACCTGAATCAGAGCCCCCCCCCCCCCCCCAAGAAAATGGCAAAACACAGATAGGAAAAGAAGGAGCTCGTGGGTTCAAACCCCGGCCGAGTCATACCAAAGACTTCAAAAATGGGACCTTCTGCTTTCTAGCCAGGCGCTCGGCATATTAGAATGGAGAAAGGTAATAATAACATATTATGTTATGCAGGGCCCGCTGGAAGAGCAGTTTGATAATTGAAGTGGCTACCCTGGGTAAATAAAACGCTATTATTATTATAAGGAGCGGGAATGACATCCTCCCCCTTCACTCATTGGCTTTTTCTCTCACATTTTATCCACCTAAGGCCGGTGCCTGTAGACTGTTGGGAATTACATTTTTAGCAGACACCCGACATAATAATAATAATAATAATAAACTATACTTTTATTGCGCATATCACTACAACACAGTCCCTATGCATATATAACATTATAAAAGCACAATTAATAGCAACATTACAAATCCCATTTTCTATCATATTCAAAAAGGCATGTGACACCACAGGGCTATGACTGCCCCCCTCCCCCCTTGAAAAAAATTTGAGCCTGTATAATGAGTATTACAGATATGTTGGCATATTTACATATGAATAATGTGTTTTCATATACTAGTACAATGCATTAATAGAAATAGGGTTCATTTCATTTATTTATCCAAACTACAATTCATGGATAATTGTATTGCTCACATAAATGTATAAGCCCAAAACAATCTTGATTTTGGAGTAAAAAGTACTCAAAATGAAAGTGGGTTATAAAAAGTATTTTCAAACAGCCATATGTTCAATGATGTATTTTCACTTTCTAATATGAATATGTAGCAACTCAACATATTTTTTCCCCCTTATTAATGGATTGTCCCAAATGGCCGACATCAGGCACTTTTGTTTTCATAGCTGACGTTTCTATTACATGCACACGCATCATATCAATCTGGTTCCAACTAGTTCTTAAGTCTGCTCAATGGATGAAAACCTAATCCAATCAACAATGTCTACTTCTTACATGCAAATTTACTCTTAACCAATCGGAACAAAGCATTCAGCCTCTTTTTCTGAATGGGGACTTCCTCATTTCCTATTAGACAATGACATTGACAATGACAATGAGTCTTTCAATCTCGAATAATAAATTTTGCTAGCTCTCTCCTCTACCGTAGGGATCTACTCAGTCAATCCACAGTGCGTGATAATTCACACCTATTTATTCAGCAGTATGCATGAGCAGATGGTGCTTGCATATATAATGAATGATGCATGGCATTGTTCCAATTTTTTATTTTCTTGCATAAAATATCTTTCAACTCCACAATCATTGCACATGATCAAGTAAACATCATAAAATTCTAGACTCCAATTAAAACATAATGTAGGATGACAATGATTTCCATTGAAATAATGATTTGTATTTGTAAAATAAAAGAGTTTCAATAACAAGATCAAACACATTACGCATTATTCTTGTGCTTTCTCCTGAACTTCATGAAACTTTGAATGCATCTGGTAAGATACAATGGAGAATGAGAATGAGAGAGAAAGAGAGAGAGATGAGAGAGAAAAAGAGAGGCAGAGAGAGAGAGAGAGAAGAGATAGAGAGATAAGAGAGAAAGAGAGAGGCAGAGAGAAAGAGACAGCGAGAGGGAGAGAGAGATAAGAGAGAAAGAGAGAGGCAGAGATAAAGAGAGAGGCAGAGATAGAGAGAGAGAGAGATAAGAGACAAAGAGAGAGGCAGAGAGAGAGAGAGAGAGAGAGATACAAAGAGACAGAGAGGAGAGACAGAAAGACAAAACCATCACCAAACAACAAATATGTGTATAACCACAATACAAAATACGTAACTTAGCAAGATCGTGGCACATTTCACCTCTAGATATGATTTTACATTACCAAATAATTAGTCTCAATCTACTTGAAAGTATGCACACTGTGGAATCGCATGCCCATTATTAGCATTACTGCTTTATGTTCATACATGTTGCAATGCCGGAAAGCGATTGAAAGGAAACATTACGAAACTCCTCTCGTTACATCATAAATGTTCTTTTTGGTAGTTATCATTTGTGATATAAATATTTCGGTATATACCTGGAGACTGTTTTGAATTACATTTTAGCAGACACCCAAAATATAATAATAATAATAATAATAATAATGATAATAATAATAAACTTGATGTTTTATAGAGCATATCACCACAATGCAGTCCCTATGCACATATAACATTATAAAGCACAGTTAATATAACAAATCCCATTTTTTACATGGATCTTATTCAAAAAGGCCTGTATTGAAAAGGGATGAGAATATAGATATGTTAGCATATTTATAATTGAATAATATATATTTTCATATACCAGTACAATGCAATAATATGCATAGGGTTCCTTTCATTTTATTTCATTTATTCGTCCAAACTACATTTTGACATGGAAAATTGTTCTGCTCACACATAAAGATAAAACTATTTTAATTTTGGAGAAGAAAATTTTATTAAATATAAGTGTGTTACAAAAAGCATTTTCCTACAGTTGTTTATTCAATGAAGTGGTTTTGTAGCTCTCTAGTATGACTATATGGGTTTACATAGAATCAAAGATGACAAGGGAGGGGGGCTGCAGCCTCCAAGAATTTTTAAGTTACCAATAATAGGGCACCCATTATCTCACATTGGGGGGGGGGAAGCACTGCTGAAATTTTTTTTAACAAGGAAAAAAATATAGAATAAACCTTTTTTAAAAAAAATTATCACGTCCAAATTTGTTTTACTATGGCCCCTCCCACCCCGCCCCCCCCCCCCCCCCCCCCCGGGTCTGCCACTGCCACACCATCTTATCATTGCTGTGCTGGTCACTGGTTGGCCGAGTGTTTAAGTAAATGGTCACTCACGGTCAGTCTGCAATGAGATAAAAGACAGAGAAAAGATAGTCAAAAGCCAAGGAGGAATTAAGGATACAGTTGTCAGGACTGCTGATTATGTAGGTGAAAAAGCAGCAGAAATGAGGAAATATAGTATGATAATAATGGATAATTGTCTCCCATTCTGTGCACCCTAATAACACCCGAAAGACACCCTACATAGAGATAGACAACCATCACCCCTATTACCAGGGGCATATCTACTGTATGGCCAAAACACAACCAAAAAAAAAAGGAAAAAAGAGAGTAAAGGAAGGGAGAGAGGTAAAAGAACATGAAAAGTAGATGATAGAAACCCCTCTAAAACCACCCCCTGATCGTTGGCCATGTTTCACATTTCATCTACATACAGAGACCTGTATCCGCCTAGAAATACTCTCTGGCCTGTCAGAGATTTGTATTAATTAGATAAATATCTGTGCCCCACAGGCAAAACAATCCTGGATTCGATTCTGCACTACCACAGGACTTGAAAATCTATGGACTTGCCTGGAATATTGTAAGAATTAAAGCCATCTCCTGTTTTGCTCATGTTTCCCCACTGCAATTCTAAAAGACTTTCCTTTTTTCTTTCCAATGATATATGTCATGCAAAGCCATTAAAAATGATACCTGACTCCAAGTTATGGACATACAAGTGTGTCTGCAAATCCTAAAGCATCTGGATGATGCATATTCATTAAGTTTCTACAACATATGCTTTGGCAACAATTCCTCCACACCCTATTCCCCGCACTACATGTAACTGAAAAAGTAATTCCAACCCTGGACTAAACACCTCTACATGTCGCTAACCCTAACCCTAAATAAATCTAACCTGAAAGCCTATTGGCAACCCAATTCTTGATCCTGTGTCTTTGATGAAATAAAAGCTCAGAGCAAATGTCAGAACAAATTAATGTTGAATTGCCTCCTAAGGGTAAGCATTACCTCAAAATCTCAAATTAAACTCCTCCCTGTGCGAACATGGTTTCCAACCGTCACTGCTGCTCCATGATACGTTTGTACTCCCTCTGGTGATCGACAAGTTTCACGAACACTTCATGTTTCCTGCCGTAGTACGCCCTCTGTTGTTCATCCGGCCAGACTACTCTACCCACACCGCACATGCGACTCATCGCTCCCTACATGGGAGGGCCAGGAACAAGGAGAGACAGATAGTAAAGAGATGGTTGGGTTCTTGGAATGGTGCAAGTATTTTGTGAACTTTCTCATTCTTTTTATTTTATGTGGAAGGATTGCTCGTGAAATTCCCTCATTCTAGAAATAAGACTAGATTCTTGATACCACATTTGTGTATAAAGCTTTTTACTGTACTGAGTAAATTTGTTATCATTTTCAATGATCCAAAAATCACATTACATATTATTTTTCTTTATGCACTGCAGAATCTTCCTTTAGCAATAACTCTTATATCATTATGGCACGAAAAAGAGTCATGATAACGAAGCTTTTCGACCTGCACTCATCAGGTTATCACGCAGGTATTTAACAAATTACTCGAAATCAACTATATTATACTCGATGAACCCGGATGCAACCCAGATGCCATAATTTCAGAACAATCGCAAAGCTTGGACAAACTCCTTTTGTCTGCACAGAAGGGGTTCGTGCGATTGAATGTAGGCGGCTTCCAGAAAGCGTAAATGCGCTGCACTTCTGGCCCGGGACATAATGTCTCTTATCCTTTTACAATGCAGTCACATGACCAATATTCATCTTTATCTAATCTAATCAAGACAATGCATCAAAACACACACACAAAAATCCCCCGTGTCAGTCTGATGGGTCAAGATCTTACCTGGAGGTCAAATCTACCAGAAGCCTTTGCTCCCAAGATGGCTGCTCCAACTAATACTGATTCAGACTCCTTAGGCAAGACAATAGGCAGACCTATTCAAAATGGGGTTCAGACAAAATGAAGTCTGTTGAAACAATGCATAAAATATATTTATACAACATTTCCAGAAAATATGAAAACTAACAAAACATTATTAAAAAAAAAAAGAAGAGTCAAGCCATGTTTATTGCTGTGTTAGTTTCAATATTTAGTTTCAATAATTTTAGGCTTGTTTGCTAACTTGGTTGTGATGAATGATGTACTTATTGAAATCTAGACTCTAAATATTTAAATACATGAAAAACATTATTTTACTTGCAGCTATAAGCTATATAAATGACCATATTATGAGAGTCATGTAGCATGATATTCCTGTTGATTAAGATCTGAATTTATATCATTAAAAACTCATAACAATTCCTTTATAAAACTCTGAAGCATAAAGCTTCTACTTCCAAATTCAGGAACACAGACTTTACTATTTCATTCTTGACACAAGAGGTTGCTATTCCACTTTCCAAAGTCACGTACAATACACCTGTAAATTGTACAACATCTCTGAACATTATTTATCATCCTTTATCTGCCCAATAGGTACTTGCATATTGATTCCACTGTTACAGAAATGCTTTTAGACATTAGAATCACAGATTCAATCAAATGAATACATTCCAATCAATGCTCTAATATTCTTTAAATGACCTCCATACATGAAGCAATGTGATTTTAACTAGATGAATATTGGAAATGTATGGCATACATGTACACTCTTAAAAGGATTGGTCCAACAAAATTACAAATCTTTTCACTTAAAATGCACAAAAGACAAAAAAATTATTTCATTTCACTTTTGATAAATATATTTTTTTATAAAAAAATAAGTTGCGATTTTTTTCATATGTGATCATTCTATCAAATATCTTATCCCCTTTTAGGTGATGTCATCAGTATGAAATTTCATTCAGAAAAAGTGAAGTGGAAATGTAAAGAAAGGGCCAGCTGACGAATTGACGGAAGTAGTTGCTTCTGAAATACGTTTTACTACGTGACCTCTGTGAACTAGCACTAGATTTCCTGGATTTTTATCAGATATACAGACTTTCACTACTATGAAAGGTAAGAGAAATAAATACAAACAAAAATTGTTTTCATGTAAAATTTATTATGAAAAGCAATTGGAAATGCAAATTACAGAGCATTTGAAATGCTCTGCAAAGCTCAGCCACACAACACGCACAACACGCATGCATGATCACGAGTGGCTGACCGCGAACCCCGCTGCAGCAGCCACCCTACTAATAGACTATAAACGTCTGAGACAATGAATTTCAATTATTACTACTCTTGGTCTGAACACCATGGCCTTTTCATTCTACTGAGACCACAGTGTGTGTGACATAAAAATTAAAGGCATTAGAAAATTAATTTTATGAAACAAACCAGTAATTTCATGTAATTTTATGTAAATTGACCTCTGTGACCTCTGACCTTTGACCTACTTACCCCAAAATCTAATCAGTTCATCTTTCTATGGGTATGCATACTGGTACCAAGTTTGAAGTTCTCACCTCAGATAGTTCGAGATATCGCGGTAACGGTGCTAAAAACCACTAATTCCATGTAATTTCATGTAAATTGACCTCTGTGACCTCTGAACTTTGACCTACCTACCCCAAAATCTAATCAGTTCCTCTTTCTATGGGGATACATACTGGTACCAAGTTTGAAGTTCTCACCTCAAACAGTTCTTGAGATATCGCAGTAACGGTGCTAAAAACCAAGAATTTCATGTAATTTCATGTAATTTCATGTAAATTGACCTCTGTGACCTCTGACCTTTGACCTACTTACCCCAATATCTAATCAGTTCATCTTTCTATGGGGATCCATACTGGTACCAAGTTTGAAGTTCTCACCTCAGACAGTTCTTGAGATATCGCGGTAACGGTACTAAAAACCAAGAATTTCATGTAATTTCATGTAAATTGACCTCTGTGACCTCTGACCTTTGACCTCCTTACCCCAAAATCTAATCAGTTCATCTTCATATAGGGAAACATACTAGTACCAAGTTTGAAGTTCTTACCTCAAACAGTTCTTGAGATATCGTGGTAACGGTGCTAAAAACCAAGAATTTTTATGTAATTTCATGTAAATTGACCTCTGTGACCTCTGACCTTTGACCTCCTTACCCTAAAATCTAATCAGTTCATCTTCATATAGGGAAACATACTAGTACCAAGTTTGAAGTTCTTATCTCAAACAGTTCTTGAGATATCGTGGTAACGGTGCTAAAAACCAAGAATTTTTATGTAATTTCATGTAAATTGACCTTTGACCTACTTACCCCAAAATCTAATCAGTTCATCTTCGTATGGGGATACATACTAGTACCAAGTTTGAGGTTCCTACCTCAAATGATTCTTCAGATATCGCGGTAACGAGAAGTGGGACGGACGCACGGACACACGGACGGACGGACGGACGCACGGACGGACGGACGCACGGACGGACGGACAACCCGAAAACATAATGCCTCCGGCACCCACCTTCGGTGGGCGGAGGCATAAAAATGTTTGCAGAGACAAGAACTTAAGGGGTACCAATTACCAAAAAATATTTTGCTATGTATGTTAGAGGTTCCAAGTAGTTATACTATATTCAAAATATGGGACTTGAATATTACTTTTATATAGTTTTATATAGCTTTATATAGTTTATATAGTTTTATATAGTTTTATATAGTTAAATTACACCATCATGCGCGCACCTTCATGTTATCCTTTATTTCCTTCATACTCCATAACTGTTGCCCTACAGAAAGCCAGATAAAGTTCTTTGAGGTCGATTTAATACTTTCTAGCTGTAAACAAATTATTTTTTCAGTTGATTGGTACACTTTCAATGATTAATTGAGCTTGCATACTCTCTCATTTCTAGCTCTCAGATATGGTCCTCAATTCCTTTTTTTTCATAGAAAATGTTAAATCAACTATAGCGATAATTCCAAAGTAATATTCACCCCAGGAAATTTAATGTCACCATTGCTTTATCCAACTCCTGGGCCCTGTTTCATAAAACTTGTTATCAATAACAACTGCCACAGATCTATGACAAATCTGCTAACAGCCAATCAAATGTAAGGATTTCAGTAGCTTATAACAGTTCTTGTAACGTGTTACCGATAACAGGGTTTATGAAGCAGGGCTCTGCACACAGAGAACACATGTCTGTATTAAACAACACACACACAATTTCACTTTCTCTTTGAACTTTCTTCCTCATTCAAACTTTTTAACCCATTGCCTACGGGAACCGGGTGGTCCCTGTGTTAACCCTATAGGAAATAGAGAATTCAGTAGTCCACGGGTTAAGATGAACTTGGATTTTATTTATATCTCACCTGTAATATCTGCATGGGTTTGTAAGAACAGTTCACTCTTACAGAGACCCCCACAAGCAAAGAGGGTTGATATGTCGTAACCAGATTTGATCATTTGTTGAACGATCAGCAGCGTTCCATGCTGAAATAAATAGACGCAACAGAGAAAGAGTTAAAGGGATTTGGTGACTTTGTGGAGGCTTGATTTAATAAATTGTTGAATTTTGATATCTGTCTTATGTAATGATGTTCAGAAGGATAAATAAATAGCCAGACTTAGAAAGGTTTTCAAATATATAATGCAATTATTAAGATATCTATGACTGAATACTCCCATTTACGAAAGCGTATGGCCATACGCTTTAGTCTAACACTGAGTCTATGGGGGAAAATGAGTCTGGCATTTCTGGTCACTTGCATATGTTTACTTTTGAGAAGGATATGATGATTTTGAAGTGGTTTTTTTTCCCCCCTGGGCTTCATTTTTATACCATATTTCATACACTGATAGCATGTAAGGCCAGGCAGTTCAGATTTTACCAAGCCTCCACAAAGTTACCAAATCACTTTAAGAAAAAGCACAGTAATACTTTGTAACGACTTACGTTAATATACATGTATAATCTTAAAAATTGAAATATAATAATATATCGAAATTAAGTGAATGCAGGGGCCAGCCATCATAAGCTAAGTAGCTTGAAGCGATAGCATTTTTTGACCATAGTAACAAGAATGTCAACCCAGCTTACTGCTAATGCTTGAAGGGTAGATAGGTAGAGAAGTGCTAGATCATCCAGAGTGGAAGACAACGTCAAACCGCAAATCTGCATAGAGAAGAAGAGAAATGAACACATTTTTAATTGGTTCAGTCAGTCACCATGATAGGGAAAGTTGTATTTGATTGGTTTAAACACTTTACTGGAGACGCATAGGTCAAAACCCTGCATACTAAACCCAAGTTCGACTTGGCATCATGCGTCTTGAGGGTTAATATTATTTTCTTCATACTTCTTAACCCTTTCAGGACAGGAATTATTTAATGGCTCAATTCGTTCTTCAAAATGGCAACAATAATATTTTTCTTTTAGTGCTACATGTACATGGTTCTATAATTAAGTGTAATGTCTATGAAAACAATAAACATGGTTTAGGTACCGTGTCGAAAAGTTGAAGAAATTGCCAATTTGGACAAACAAACAATGATTTTGAACCTCTCAATGTAATGCCAATATGAAGATTTTAAGGCTTATTCTCCTTTTTAAAATTCCTGGCATCAAACGCAATATGGTCATGCAACAAATATGGACACAGTGTGTGCAGAAATTTTTGCTCTTTCTACTCATGCATCTGGTATATTTTTTAGGGCTCTGAATCAAAAGTTACTGAGCCAAACAACAAAATGTTGTTATCTAAGAAGGGCGGTTAACCTATTTTTTTTTTTTTATTTGTGATTAGAGAAAAACTAACCATTCCCTTCAATGTAGGATCGGAAAGTGGTGATCTGTTGCCATAGAAATAAGGACAAACATGGAGGTCTTTAGTCAGTGTGGCTACAGATGTGAGGTCCTTTTCTTTGGCCATGGATTTTAACCGGTCATCCAACCATGTGTACATATCACAACTCCTGCAGGAAAAAGAAAATATTCATGAAAAAGAGTGAACTACAATATACATGAGTGATACACTATGTAATTATGTTTATGAACAGAATATTGATGTAAATCAATGATGTTTAATAAAATTCAATTCAATTTAATTCAATTCATGTAGGTCTGATCATTTTGATCATTCTAAATCTAAACAGTAGGCTTAATTGTACAAGCGGAATTATTTCTTTATATTTACTGTAAAAATTCAGTGATACTTCATATATCCAGGGTTGGAAAAAAAACTATGATATATTTCATTTATCTTGCGATTTATTTTTTAAAGCTATTGCCCTAAATTTTGCTCCAAGTAGAAAAGAAACAGATTATTTTGGTAGATCTAATATCAGACATCATTTGGAATAAAAAGTTCTTACTTGGGGATAAATTTTCTAGCCAAAAAAAAATAAATAAAAAAAAGATTTTTCAGTCATTTTTTTTGCTGCATCAACAAAATCAACAACAAAACTTCTTATGTATTTCTTTGTTTTTTATTTAAATTGGTGATCTAAAAAAAATTGAGGCGATCTAAATTGTGCCAACCCTGCATATATCTGATACAGTTGAATATTAAACAAGATGTTTGGACTTTGGTTATTCAAAAACAGATCATACATCTCAAGGAAAATATGTCTTCATATCTACTCATTACTATATACCAACATATGTTGAGCTCTGCTTCATGTACTCCATTTATGCGTCATTTCTTTTGTTGACTTCTTACCAATGCCAAAATAAAACAGATTCAAGTTTTTGTTATATTCGCAATTAATGGTTCCCAAAGAAATTTGAGAACCCAAATTCCCTGACTTTCCAAGACTCATTTTTTTTCCTTTTTCCATGACCAGATCGGTACCATTTTGGTATGGGTTGTGGCATATCCAAGCGGGGCTAAAAATTTCATTTTTGTGATGGAAGGCTTTTTTCAATTCTCCATGACTTTCCTTGATTTTCCAAAAGAATGTATAATTGCATAACTGTAGAACCCCTGGCAATTTAGAAGCACGTAACATTTGCTTGAAATATGTTAATAGAATATGCAAAGTCATTTCACTTTATCAGAACTTTTACTCGGCTAAGTACATCATCCAGCAAAAACAAGAATTGCCTACCTATTCTTGCTCTGTTCTTTGAGTTGACCAACAGCAGGATGAGTTTCTATGATATGGTCGATGAGCTTCCCTGTACAGCTCTCTCCTCCTTCATTTCCCCACAGTCCTGGCACCATGCAGCCGTAGTAGGGACCCCATACACCAGGCACAAAGATCTCTTTCTCGCTGAGCTGAAAAAGAACATAAATCAAACTTAATGTCGTGGAGAAGGTTTACGGTTCACCATGTGGTTAGTCCTGAAAAGGACTATTGAGTAAGAAGAAGAAAGTGGAGAAAAGTTGAGAGGAGAAGAAAAGGAAAGGCGAGATAGAAATTCAGAGAGTGTAGAAGTAATCTTTCTTGAGAGTCCTGATAAGGACTGTAAACCAGATGAGAAGGCTGAGAGTGGAGAAGACTCAACGTTTCGGACAGGTTATCAGTACCACCATGCAAACCTCTACCTTCAAAGATCAACCAAACTGAATATGTAGGACTACAACAAAAGCAATGTGGGGGATATAATCAGGAGCTCCATTCTCCCAGAGCCCTTGCACCATACAGCTGTAGTATGGACCCCACACACCAGGCAAAAATACTGCTCTCTCACTCAGCTGAAAAGGAAAGGAAGAACACATCCACTGAATATGT
Organism: Heliocidaris erythrogramma; assembly: GCA_025617745.1. Classification (NCBI taxonomy): domain Eukaryota; kingdom Metazoa; phylum Echinodermata; class Echinoidea; order Camarodonta; family Echinometridae; genus Heliocidaris; species Heliocidaris erythrogramma. The sequence continues at coordinate 35,451,888 of CM046859.1, read as the reverse complement.
GGGACTACAATAATTGAAATGACAGGTAGAGAGTCTGACAAAACATGGAGCTTCGTGGATGCCTCAGGGGAAACTATTTGAAAAATCACATCAAATCTGTTCAAATCTACAAACACGTTGAAAATAACTCCATTCTTAGAAGCACCTTGAGGAAAGAAGATGTACTTGTTGACAATACCATAACTGATTTTCAAACGATTACAAATTCAAAACCTGTTATGAAAACAGCAGTGATTAATATGACAGGCATGCATAAGAAGAAAGGTAAGGAGGCTTTCGTAAGCAAAGGAACCCCAAACCATTACATGTAGCTTGAGGTGTCTTCCAACTGACTCCACAGCGATTCCAAACCAACTGATTCTTTTCAACTTGGGGTGATGTAATTTATTTATTCGTCTGTAGTCGATCAGGGGAGCGTTTCATCAAATGTCTTGTCAGTGATCTTTACTGACAAATTTGCTCTCAGCCAATCAGATGCAAGGATTTCAGTAGCTTATAACAGTTGTCGGTAAAAATCACTGACAAAACACTTGATGAAACACTCCCCTGGTGTCGGTGTCGGTCTCATTGGTGTAAATGAGGTATACATCAAAGACCGACAACCCATAATAATTGTGGTAACTTACACTCATATGACATGTCGATGTCCCACAGATGAGAGCCAGCCTGGAGGTCAAAGGTCGATTCTCGCATGGAAGCTTCAACCCAGATACATCTGCACCCAACATTCCTAAGTTAAAAAAAAAAAAAAAATGACCATAACTTTGCAACCATAAATGACTAGCACCTAAATTCAGTGAGATAACATATGGGGAATAAGCTTTAGGACAAGTAAGACTGATTCCTAGTTTCTTTTTCCAGATTTTTCAAAATGAGGAGAATGAAGTTCCATGTTATTTGACATTTGATATTTTTTCTAAAATGGCCACGACACTTACAAATGCCATATGGTCCCTTCCAATACAGTGTTTTTCTAGAAAGTTGAGAAATATCAAGTTACCTAACATAAAAGTATGAATTGATACGAAACATATCAGTAAAGGTTCGATTGCAGATGGGAAAGTTATGAATATATAAAAATATTTTAAGGTACAACATCAAATTCAAAACAAAGATGACTTAATATAAGTTCAAAGTGGTAATGACAGCAAGATTACATAGAGAACAAATACCAGGTGAAATACTGCCCATTCAACATGATATCTGCAGACGGTTATGAAATGTTTGATGACATGATTGAGAATTTGCCAAAAGGATGTAAAAAAATGAGGAGTAACGAATGCATGTTATCAAACCGACATATTCATTGAAGCATAATCTTAAGAATCAAGTACCAATTATTTTCAAACCTAACATGTTTGTAAAATTTGTATCAATAATTAGTTTTTCTAGAGCTCACCTATGCCTCCAGCATAAGCATCAATTATTCCTGTTCCTACAGGCAGTCCAGGCCTTAGCCCAAGCTCCTCAGCAGCGCCAGGACTAAGACCATCTCCGCATGGTTCCCCTGGAAGCTGGAAATGATTTCCTATATATTTCAAAAGAAGTAGTATACCAGTGCAAATAGATCCACAAGCAGAATATTTTTTTGTTATAATTCAACAAATACTGCAATGCATCTATGAAAACATTTATTTTGTTGGTGTGTGAAAATCAAGTTAGAGGCATACTTTGCCCTCACTTTATTTAAATGTCACTTCTTTTCTTCATAAATCTTCTTAAGCTAATATTTCCTTTTGACAACAAATATGATAACTTGAAAAAAACAAATATCAGGCAAAGATCTGACAGGCTACATAGGAAATCACTATAGCTCTGATACAATGGACTTGGAACTTTCAAATTTTTTCGAACATTAAGCAGTTAGGATCCAGGCTTTGATTTCATTTGTTTCAAAAGACCCTTGACCCTTACAGTACCACAATGTATAGAAAAATGAATGAGAAATCCGATTTTAATACATGACAAGTTTGTAATAATAGTTGTTGTTTTTTTTCATTGCTCTTCTTGACAAAGTATTGTTTTAAGGTACAAGACTTTAAAATTTACAAGTTTTGGACTTTAAGAAGAAAGATTATCTTTCCTCAGCCCAAACATATTCTAGAAAACATCAAAATATTGACTACTTGCTGGCTCTGGACAAACAATATCTTTATCTCGTGGGAATTTGTACAAGTGGTCTCTACACAGAACGGCAGCCATTAGAAATAAGTGACCATTGTAATGAAGTACATTTCACAGTGTTACACAATAGATTATATATGAGGGTAGGAGAAGCTGGGGTGGCTTGATAACATACCAATTTTTTGTTGGTTATCATCAACGAGTTCTTCTAGACCAATACTCTCATAGAATGAAGAATCCCACTCTTGCAGTCCTTTGTCGTTGGCTTGGAACATCCATTTACATACCACTGTGCACAGTGATCTACAAAAATGCAGAGAGAATGGAAGATAGAAAATTCCCCTTTAAAAACAAGTTTGCAAACTCTGTTAAGCACCGGCAATTGTAAATTTGTAGAAATAACTTGTGTTCTATTCAGACTCAACAACAACAAATGAATACAGAGGACCAGAAAACTACTGAATTGTGGAAAGGTGTGAAAAGCTAAGGAAATTTTTTTTAAATTAAAAATGAGCATTGGGAAAAAATAAAATACAATCTCACACTGTTCCTTATGAAAAAACCCCAGAAATTTCTACACTATTTCGTCTGTAAACTGAACAAGCCCATAATAAACTATTAACCATTAAACTTACAGATTCATCACAAATGACATATCTTGAAACAAGTTTATAATAATTCAAACTTGGATGCTTTACACCACCTACAGCATTGAAAGGATTTTGTGTTTTGAAATACCTTATCGGTGATCCTGTGGCTCTCCACGTCATGTAGTCAGCTAGATCCATGAATGAACCTACTCTCTGCCAACATATCTCTAACAAGTTCTACACGAAGAGAAATATGTAACACACAAAGATATCAATGATGAATTATTGGTATACTAAATATCTTCTTTGTGAGATTTTAAGATTTAAGAGTCACTTTGGTCTAAAAGAAAAATTGTTTTACATTATTTCATATTGACATAATCCTGCCTCTTATTAAAAATGCAAATGCTGTATGATTTTTTTCAGCATACCTTTTAAAGGTACTCAACAGTTACTTTTGTCAGATATAACGTAGTTTTTTGCCAACTACTATCAATAAACCTAAAGGTGATTATTACCCAAAACACATATTACAACCATAAATTGCTCCTTTGTACACTATTTCATTATATTCTAAGTACACTCTATAAGAAAAGCCCCTGCAATGTTTGTTTCAACCTCTTTTAAATATAGCAATTTTCTAGACTCCATCTCCAATGATCATTTCTTTCAGCTATTAATCTGAAAGCGATCAAAATACCCTTCACCAAATGCCAAAGAAGCATTATTGAGTCCAGTCACATATCCATATAAAGTTCAACATCTTATGGGGTGTTGCAAGAAAGTTGCGATTGATTGCATGTTGCAACTAATCGATACTGACCAATCAAAATCATTGTTGCAAGCGCATCTTCTTGAATGGGCAGACCCTGAACCATTCAGAATGGTTGTTCTAATTTGCTTTACAATTTGCAATTGATTGCAACTTTCTTGCAACACCCCATTAGATTATGGTTTTATTAGATTCAAAAGACCGGCAACATAACTGGCTGGGCTGGGACCGCCATGATCAAGTTTAAGTGATGGGTGTAAGAGCGTGTAACAAAGGAATGCCCAGATATTTGCACAGGTGTAAATGATACATATTACTACAAACAACACATTATGTGCAATCTCCACATGCTGCCTACACCAGGATTACTAAGTGTAAATCTTTGGTCAAGTCCAGTTATTTCCATCCATATGCTAGCAACATCATAAATTTTTAGTATATTCAATGATTCTATCAAGTTGAGAACCCCACTAGAACTTGAATTAGGACAAATTAAAATGAAAATGACATTTCTGATGTTAATTATCGTTCATTTTGTGATATTCTTGGTCGTGTATGGGACAGCTTATACCTTGGACATACACATTTACCTCTTTCAACCACAGCAATTTGGGGGGCTCCATCTCCAGAGAAATCTCTCCTCCCGTGAAGCGAAGGGCCTCGTGGCCCGCCTTGTTGATTCTCTCGGCTTGATCCTTAGCACGATGGTCCATCCACATCATAATGTTTCTCTCATCATCACCTAGGCAACAAGATGGATGAATAAGAGGAATTAGTTCCATTTTGATCCGACATTTCCTCAGGTGACATTTGCTCTGGCCCTTTTTTCATCAAAGATGTAGGGTCTGAGTTAGCCCTTTCAGGACAGGAATTATTTAAGGGCTAAATTGATCACATGTTGCTACTCAAATTGGCAACAATAATATTTTTCTTTTTAGTGCTACATGGTTCTAATGAGGTGTAATGTCTTCAAAATTACATACATGATTACAACTTTTGTCGAAAAGTTGAAAAAAATCACCAATTTCGACAAAAGCCAGTGATTTTGAACCTCTCAATGTGTTGCCAATTGAAGGATTTTCAAGCTTATTTTCATTTCTAAAATTCCTGGCATCAAACGCAATATGGTCATGGAACAAAAATGGACATAATGTGTGCAGAAATTTTTGCTCTTTCTACACATGCACCTGGTATATTTTTTAGAGCTACTGATCCAAACCACGAAATGTGGTTAATTGTCTCGAAAGGGTTAGGGTTGCAAGCAAGTTTTAAGTTGGATTTAGGGTTAGTGTCAGGTGTTGTGTAGGGAGGGTCAAGGGCTGCACTAAGCCTTGTCAATTCAACTCGTTTAAAATATTGGCTGCAGAGAAATTTTCGCCAGAGTAGGAGTCATACATCACATCCTATTACAAACTATGACAGAAACACACCTTTCTATTAATTAGGAACCTCCAAACAGGATCCGTTGAGGCATGTCCCTTTCATCAGCTCAGTTTGATTCCTACTGTTCCATTTGAGTTAAAAAAAAAAAATCGAATGACTGAAAAAAGAATTTTTTAGCTGTTTAAACTATATATATATCCCCTGAACCATCCACCTGTACATTAGTTTGAAAAACATTTGGAATTCTTTATCCAATCTTCGTGCCACAGCAATGACTGACATATTGGAACCTTAATCACACCATATGAAGCCAAAATATCTATTACAAAACCTAGTTTCTGATTTCCAAATCATTAATTTTGTAATTAAAGGTAACTTCTATATATGGAGCATAAACCTTTTACTGCATATATGGATGGAAAATAACACACTTTGTCAATTACCAGACAGCCAAATTGCAAGGCTACATTCTACATTTTACATGTTACATTTTTGTTCTTGTAATAAGGTAATGTAAGAGTGTAATTTTGTAACGTTTTGTAGTAAGAGAACAGGAGCTTAAGATGTAACTCAAAACCTCTCCAAATGTATCATGAGTAACCCTGGAATTGGCAAGAGGTACTTTTAATTACCCACAACTAGTGAATAATAAAGTGAAACTAAGACATTCTTAAATTATGTACCTGACTGACTTATAGACAATGGCTTAAATTCTTTGTCTAGCGCCACCAGTGAACAAGTAGCATCAAAGCCGATGCCTTGGACCGACTCTGCGAGGTCATCTGAGGTCACTTGCTGTGAGAAATGAGAATCACCATGGATATGAGAGGTTAAACAGTTATAAGATCACATATATCAAAACAAACTATTTTGCTTCAATATTTTTATGCTGCATGATTATTTGCTAAGAAATTATGATGGATAGTTGCATTTACTAAGTGAAAATTATCAAATCAATTTCATGACAGGCAACTAAAGATTCCAAAAAGTAGATTATTATTTGAAGAGACTGATGTTTGCATACTTGAAATACCATTTTACATTCAAAATATGAGATTTATCAACAGTGTTTAAAGGTAAAGAACAATACAAATTTTAATTAGAATATACTGTATATGAACCAATAAACTACTTGCATTCAGCTATGAAAAATAATTAATTCATGTTGCAGTCCATTTGACCCCCACCCCCAACAAAAAAAAAACAAACAAACAAACAACACCCCCAGCATGCCCAGGGCCAGGCAAAGTCTAACTCCAGGGAGCTCCAACGCGCAGCGTTGGAGCTCCAGGTACAACTATCCAAAGTCGACCTCGCCCATTTTATGGCTAAAAGCATCGCTTAATTTCGGCAGGTAAGATAGAAATGTGTACTTACACTTCAAGAGAATTACTGTAACTATGTAGCAGGCTCCTTCATTTTACGATTTAACGATTGTTTCGATGAAAAAAATGGAATTTCTTCGCAGAGCCGATCTTTTCCCCGTACTGTACCGTCGATTCAAATGACTCGATCGCACTGTGTGATCGAGTCAGCGACGTGTATATACGGTACATTACACACAGTGCGATCGAGTCATTTAGCCATAAAATGGCTTTTAGCCATAAAATGGGCGAGGTCGACTTTGGATAGTTGTACCTGGAGCTCCAACGCTGCGCGTTGGAGCTCCCTGGAGTTAGGCAAAGTCTAAACTTCTTTGTTGTTTCAGAATTGTCCACCCCTTTTTTTTTTTACATATTCATAGACATGCCCGTAATACATTCTATAAAATACCTTAACAGTCTTGCAACATGCTCTCCAAATGTCACCTGACGATTGTTCATAAAAACTTTCACAAGGATTCCAAATCTTAATCGGCTCCACTGCTACACGAAAAACCAGGCCAGTTTCGCTCACCAGCGCAGCCCTGACGCTCGATGTCCCCACATCTACCCCGATGAAATATGTTGGGCTCCCGCTGGCCAAATTCATGTCGAGTCCTACTCGAGTATCGGTCGTTTTCTACTTTTCTTGACTAGTTTTCAATTATTCTGCTTGAAAAATATAAAAGACCTGGTTATGTACATTGCTATCATTCTATAAGTAAGCAAATTATTTCAATGAAAGCGGATTTTAGATAGAGAAAGGTAAGCTCACAGCTCAGTACACTAAGTAGAACTCTCCAATCTGACCTCTGAAGGCTGTCTGAAAACGCCCTCTCTGACGCAGCGCGTGGATGATATCATCTTTCGGATGGTGACGTTAAAGGTCGGTCCCAGACGTAAATAATCATATCTGATTGATACACGTCTGTAAAAACCCAATTACACACACACACACATCATGATGCGATCGATGACGGTGCCGGTGATGCGGTTCATGTGAAAAGCTTGTGATAAATGCCGGTTAAACGAGGATTAGTTTTTAATGAAGATTAACATCATATCATTACCAATTTTTGTGGAGATAATGATAGATGATTGATGGTTAAATGGCTCCGAAATTTGTTTCTCTCCTGCTCGAAATATTTCTTTTCTACATTTCACTGTTGGAACAAGCATTTCCCCTAATATTTTTTAACTTTATATTTTTATCCATCTCCTCGAACCCCTCGAGCCTCCGAAGAAAATAATGTCTGTTCCATATAAGAATAGGATATTTTATTTAAGAAATAACAGTAGGCCAGGCCTATCTATCTACTATTACGTATGGTATAGAGAAGTAGTAAATGTATGACATCAATAGCTTTTGTTATGTCTGAATTTCCAGAGTCTCAGAGCAATTATAAAGGTTGTCCGAATCTCTAGACTATCTCAACGTCAATGCTTTAATACAAACTATTTCACTAATCCGATTCATTTTTATTTTTCAAAGTAACAACAGTACAATTAACAATGCAAAAATAATTTTAAGAAACCAAAGTGCAGAAACATGTTCCGATCATTACAAGCAAAAGAGCAGTAAATGAGAATGAAAACAGAGACCAGCAAACGGAAGCAGAGCTTTTGGGAACGCTGGTCCCTGGCAAAATTAGGTCTCCCCCAAATCATATCCTACTGAAACTTTCATTCAGCATTTTTTTCCCTGATATCTCAGCTTCCTTTCAGACTAACTCAATACGAAGGGCTAATTCTGGTCTTAATCCACCTTTCAGGTAGAGAGTAGGCATCTTCAAAACTTTGGTAGAACAGTTTTGTGCATCAATCAACATGACTTCAGCTACATGTACTAGACTAGGCCTATCAAAAATTGTTGAGAAACAATTAACATGGTTGATTGCGCATATATTTGTTTTTAACTGCTTCACAACATATTGGAAAGTGCGGAATACAAGTGATGATCATTTCAAAACGAAAAGAGCAGTAATTACTTGAAAATGAGAATGAAAACAGAGACCAACAAAAAAAGCAAAATGTTCTAGTGTTTAAAAGCATTTTGCCTCTTTTGTTTTATTTTTTTTTCTGAATGCATGGTGTACAAAATGCATGTGGTAAAAATAGACCTCAAATGAAATAAATCTTTGACAGTAAGTATCTGAGTCATTTATATAATAATCATAATTATATTATGGTAATGAAATAAGAGAGAAATTCATGCTCTTTATTTGGAAATTTAAAAATTTTAATTACGTTAGTTGATTAGCGTGCCTCAACTTAACTCGAAGGGACTTTCCCTAATTATAGGTCAAAGGTCTGTAGTTCAACGCACTTTCAAGTTTTTGCGCCTGCGCAATGCGAACGTAAATACATGTAATGTTGATTTTGCAGGAGCAAGAGGAGTTGAGAAATCCCACGGTTCAGCTGTCATTATTTTTCACTTTTAAAAGCTTCATTATCCCCAGAGATATTCTCTGAGTGTATTCACAGGGTAGCATGATCTCTTTTCATCTAGGATGACGAGTAACAACTCTTTTCCACTTCATGAATGTGTTTTTCATGACGATTTGAAGCAACTTTCGATTCTTCTTCGCTCGCACAAATACGATATCGCACAGAAAGATGTGCACGGTAAGTCAACTCAAGCGTTGAATGGATTGGATTGCATTTGTTCACTGTGTAAACGGGTTCAATCAGCGAACAAATTTCGCATTGTGTTGAAATTGAATATATAGGCTCATGATATCTAAAAGGGATATGCTGTTAATAAAAATGTTTCGGCATAATCGTGATATAGTCCCCACCATACCCTAACCCACTCCCGGGTACATTTCTGTAAAATAGTTGGTATTTTCTGTCGCATGTACTAAAGGTATGGGGGGAAAAATAAGATAAATATTTTAAATACTTGCTTTCAAATTCAGCCCTTAAAAATCTCACTCCTACCTCAAATGGCCGTTAGGAAGAACTATTGATATTTACAGCAAAATCCAAAGTCAAAATCTTGTCCAAAACCGGAGAAATCCCCGCCGATTTGTTTCGCGATCGCGTGTTGTTTACAAACTGCCGATGTCTTAGACTAAAATCGGCCAATATAATTTTTGTCCACGAAGAAACTCGGGATCGCAAGGGCACATCGATCTTTACGATCGCGCACACAGAAAATCGGAACTTTTCCGTGTACGCCATAGGGACCGAATTTTTGAGGACAAAACTCTTTTGGGGAGATGTCAGCGCCCGCGGCGACCAGGAAATGTACACAATGACTCCGATAGCTCGTTTCGCGAGAATCAACAGTAAATTGCGGATTTCATTTTTGTAAATATCTTTTCCAACATTGGTGAGTTGAATTTATTGTATTTCTTGGATATTTTGGGGTCGGTTTTTGAAAATTAAATGCCGATTTTGAGTGAATATTGGTGACTTTTGTGCAGTGGTGTTTTAAAAAGATGAGGTGTATGACTGCCTACATTATACACACGAAGTATAGGAATGTACCTATGAGTGCCCTAACCCTAACCCTAACCCTAATCCTAAACCCTACCCTAAGGCCTAACCCTAATCCTAACTTAATCCTAAACCTAACCCTAAAACCTAACCCTAATCCTAAACCCTAACCCTAATCCTAATCCTAAAAAAACTTAGATTTTTTTGAAGCGGGGACTATTTCACGATAATGCCAATGTTTCTGACTGTATGGCCCTGTCCCTCTCTGTACACAATCTTCAAATTAAACTTAAGTCACTGGTGCCAGTTATTGCGGCAGCCCGAACACGTAGTGTTCGGGCTGCGATCAGCAGTCCTTTGATTGCCTGGATGTCTCTTAATTACGAGGTCGTTTGTCAAAATGATAGCCATGAAACATGACATTAGTTGATTTTAGGCTACTTTCATGACTTTAGGTACTTACAATACTTTCCGATTGACTGTCGTCTTTCTTTTCAATGAGGATGATACAAAAAAGGCCTATTTATCTCCAAAAGCCTGTACTAAAAACTTCCGTAGGTCGGTGTTTTGCTTGCAATGCGCATGCGTCAGCAGCTCCAATAATCATATAGACAAGAAGGGAGCATTATGAATATTCATTAAGACGAGTGGCAGGCAGGAGCTCGAGCGATCGCAAGTAGAGATCGCCGGATCACAGTGGATATATGAATATTCATTATTCCTGTGACGAAAACTATGCCGTCGTAATAAATATTCATAGGCGCATGCGCAAGTGCCTATTTTCGCTTCTGCTTCAACAACATGGCGAATGGGACTGGTTTCGAAAATTGAGAGTAAAAAGTGACATTCATCGATCCTACACATTTTTTAGGAAAAGCTGATTTGCGGAAGGCATGGAAGGTCTGTTTAGGTAAGTGGCATCGTATATATGATACTTTAATTCCCCAAAATAACTTATATGGCCATATTTTCAATGGTCATTTGAACATTGGTAAATTGTGAGACCCACCGAATCGTACTGGTTTCACTCAGGACGCTGCCACTTCGTGGCAGCGTCCCGGGGCTATGGTGCCAGCTGAACTAAGTTACAAATTGAAATTAAGAAATGCTGCACTGCATGTGTAGGCGTAGGCCTATGTCAATGTGTTTGTTTTCTGAAAATTAACTTATTCAAGCAGTTGGCCTTCAGGAGTTTAAAAAGGTTGATAAGATATACGGGCTTGATGTTTGATAAAACATGAAATTTGAACATATATGTATAATTGGGTTTTTTACAGACGTGTATCAATCAGAAATGATTATTTACGTCTGGGACCGACCGAAAGACGTGACTCAGTTTATAACTTCCACTGGTAGCTGGATTACAGGCGCACGCCACAACGCCCAGTTAAACATCAGTTTGAACATCAAGCCATACACGGGAAGCAATCTCCCCTACAGAGAGACTAAAAAAAAAAACTGGGCAAGATTTATCAATTTCCATGTACCTTGCAAACCAAACCTTGATTAAGAGCACTTTCCAGGCTGTTTTTTGCTGGCAATTTTACTCCCTTGAAACTCACATATGAGTTTGAGAATACTACACCCTCACAGACTCCCCTATTGTAGGCAATTCTAGCAGTTCAGAAGTATATATGTGTGAGATGTTATCTGTAATAACCTTGCATAAGTGTGAGTACAGAGTAGCTTCTGTGCCGTAAATAAAAGTAATATCCATTAAATTGATAATTGATTAGAAATTGGGGGCTATATGAACTAGCTTCTTCTTGTTCTTCCTCCGGTGGGTATCGGAGACCAGCTCTGCCATGCTGCCTGTTAGTGGGGTATGGTAAATGTAGAATGTCAGACTCATTCAGTATTGTCAGTGAGGGCCACACCATGAATAGTGGTCATATTGACCACTACAATATATGAATGGTGGGAAATAAGATAAATATTTTAAATACTTCCTTTCAAATTCAGCCCTTAAAAATCTCACTCCTACCTCAACTGGCTGTTAGGAAGAACTTTTGATATTTCCAGCAAAATAAAAACTGAAGAAATACCCGCCGATTTTTTTTTTTGCGATCGCGTGTTGTTTTCATACTAAAATCGGCCAATAAAATTTTGTCCACAAAGAAACTCGGGATCGCAAGCACACATCGATCTCTACAATCGCGCACACAGAAAATCAGGACTTTTCCGTGTACACAATAGGGACCAAATTTTTAATGACAAAATTCTTTTGGGGAGATGTCAGCGCTCGCGGCGATCAGGAAATGTACACAATGATTCCGATACCTCGTTTCGCGAGAATCAACATTAAATTATGGATTTCATTTTGGGAATTATCTTTTCAGTGAGTTGAATTGATTGTATTTCATGGATATATTGGGGTCGGTTTTTGTAAATGAAATGCTGATTTTGTGTGAATATTGGTGACTTTTGTGCAGTGGTGTTTGAAAAAGTTGAGGTGTATGACTGCATACATTCTACACACCAAGTATAGTCATATAGCTATGAGTGGTGAGGGCTTAGTCCTAGCATAAGCTGGCATGTATGAGGTGGATTTTTAGGATGAAGCGAAGTGCGAGGGTCATAAGGGAGTTAGCTGCCGAATGTGGGAGGGCTGGTTCGGGAGGAGGGTGAGGTTTGCAAAGCCCTGTGGGTTGTCTTCAGCTAAGCTGTTGGGAATATCTATATCTGGGAATTGCTGGTTGATGTTCTCTATGAAGATAGGTCATTGAAGCTGGAAGAAGCTGCAGGAGGATACAAAGTGAATGACATCTTCTTCTTCCACTCTGCATAGAGGGCATATTGGGTTGTTGGATTTGCCAATTTTGCAGCTCTAGGCACATTTGCACTGGGTAAGCTTGAGTCAGGAGCTGGGATCTGGCAGTCAGTGCCTTGCGTAGGTGAGGTGCTAGACTTAGGGGGAAGAGCGATGAAGAAGATGGGAGTTGATCCAGAGCTTTCCATAAGGAGAACGTAGATTTGGTGGATATAGCCTCTTAAACCTCGTGGAACAGTAACACTACTTGGTGGACAGCCTTCTTAATCAGCGATTTCCATTTGGGGTAGGGGATAGGTAGTTCCATTAGGCATGAAAGACCAGGTAACTTGTACTTCCGGAGGATCTTCTCCCAAGCCTTAATGAGGGGTACCCGTGAGATGGTTGCATGGAGAAGGGTTCTCTTTTCGAATCGATTTGGGGGAAGATTGAAGAGTTTACCTACTAGAAGGAGGCTGTTCAGATTTGTTTGCTGCACTTTGGGGGATGCCTAGAACCTTTTTGAAGAGACTGTACTGGGCTGTGTGTTTAATAAGACGTGCAATTTCATGGGAGTTCAGACTGAGAATTGACATCCGGTATAGCATTCTGGGAATGCAATATGCTGCCCATAGCTTGGAACATACATGTAGATGAGGGGAGAGGGGTGCCCATACACCGTGGAGGGCATAGGTCTTGAGCCTCTTGGCTATGATTTCCGAAGTAGGGTCTACACGCACAGAGGACTTTGTGTGTGACACTATGAACACGATGACAAAGAGAGCGGACAAAATATACAGCTCCTCATTGTACCCTCCACAATTGCTCTGGTAGACAAAAGAACATCCCTCATTACTGTTATGTGAAATAAGTAGAACAGGTGGATATGCATGTGACACCTGTTCTACATATTTTTACATGATATCAATGAAGGGATGTACTTTTGTCTACCTGGGCAATTGTGGAAGGTACAATGAGGAGCTGTATATTTTGTTCGCTTCTTTGTTTGCCATGTTCATAGTGTGATACCTAGGTGGGGGTGTTGATCAACTTTGTTGATCACTTGGTCTTTCCCGAGTGTCCATGTGTGTTGCCTTTGTTCTAGTGGGATGCACTTTCATTGAAGACCACAATAGCACTTTTAGATGGGTTGATTGAGTATTTCCACCTCTTGTGGGGTGTTGCAAGAAAGTTGCAATCAATTGCAAATCCCCATTTGCAATCGATTGCAAATGTATTTTAAATGGAACTTTCTGCATGTGAAATTGTTTTTCTGGATTGGAAGTATCAATTTCATCCTTGTAATGATATTTCTGTATACATGTAGATCAGCTTTATACTTTCTAATAATATACTCTATCACAGACCAAGCTTCTATGAAAAAGTATTGTTAATCAATTTCCATGTGTTATTCTTTTGTGCAGGAAACTCCCCACTACATCTATCTGTCATATTGGGTCATAAAGGTAAGTAAAATGAATTGTCTAAAATGCAGTCAATCATAATCTGAACTAAATAACTTGAATTGAAAGAAATGCAGCCTTATTAAATATTTATCTTTATAAATAGTGCAATATTTTGTTTTATTTGAAATGATATATGATTGTAGAGTGTACAGTGGGCTTAAAGATAAAGTTGAGTTATGGTCATGAATTGGGAAAGGTTGATTATATAGTACATAAATATTGGTATATGCTGTAAGGTTTTGGAATCACCAAAACGAGAAGAATTTGACTCAATCCTGCTGAGAGTCACATGCACTGCACACAGAAATGTGTATATATGGGACTACACACACACATGTTCAGCCCAAACATTTCAGCTGTTTCTTGTCATATTTCCAATATAAGGGAATTTGAAGAGCAATCCTTTCCAGGGGACATTTCTACTGTGATGTTCTTCCAAACTGACATAAAAGAAATGAGAAAGCTCACAAATTATTTTTTACCTTTCCCAGAACTCAACCTTCCCTTTAAGGTTGCAATTACATGTACATGTATGTTTTACGTAAGTTTTTCAATTGGGATTAGGTCTAGTGTTTGTTGAAAGGATTGAAGTTAGGAATTTTCGACCATTCGACGACGAGGATACCTGTACATAATATTTGTTATATTTGTAAACTGATGACTTTTGGTATGTTGTTCTTAAATTTGTTTGTCATTCAGATTGTATGCACCTGTTATTGGCCCATGGTGCACCTGTAAAATCCAAGAATGTCCATGGATGGAATCCGCTAGCAGAAGCCATCAGTTATGGAGACAGAAATACAAGTAAGTCAAAGATCGAATGTCAAAGGTCATATCAATTGACCACTATGATATTTATTTTGCTTTGTCAAGCCAGGGCCCCCGTTTCATAAAACTTGATATCAATAACAACTGCCCCATTTCTATGGCAAATTCGCTCTCAGCCAATCAGATTCAAGGATTTCAGTAGCTTATAACAATTATTGTAACTTGTTATTGATAACAAGTTTTATGAAACGGGGGCCCAGGTCTTAAAATCAGGTCCCATTCTTTTGGCAACAACAAATATAACTGTACTGCTAAATATTAATTGGAAGGGTGTGACTGCTATTAAACACTCATACCAGTAACCCACCCATCCTTTACCACCACTACACAGGATCACTTTGTGCATAGTCAAAGGGGGAACATTAACCCTTCATAGAAAGTTGACTTAACCCTTTCAAGACAATTATTAACCACATTTTGTGGTTTGGCTCAATAACTTTTTTATTCAGAGCTCCAAAAATTATACCAGATGCATGAGTAGAAGGAGAAAAAATTTCTGCACACACTACATGTATGTCCATTTTTGTTGCGTGACCATATTGCGTTTGATGCCAGGAATTTTAATAACGAGAATAAGCTTTAAAATCCTTAAATTGGCAACACATTGAAATGTCAAAATCATTGTTTTTTCATCAAAATTGGCAATTTTTTCAACTTTTCGACAAAATCTCTGACAAAATCTCCGACAAAATCTCTAACCATGTATATTGTTTTCAAAGACATTACACCGTATTAGAACCATGTAGCACTAAAAGAAAAATATTATTGTTGCCAATTTGAAGAACAGAATGTGATCAATTTTATCCCTTGAATAATTCCTGTCCTGAAAGGGTTAACACATTACCTACTGGAACCTTATAGTCCTTGTATTAAGTCTATGGGGATGAGAAAACTCAGTAGTCAAGAGGTTCAAGTAGGAACAGAAAAGTGAAAGTTGGAAAATTGTACATGCATGTTCATGAATATGAAAGTTACTAATCGGTTACAGTTGAGACCACAAATGATAAGCATGGAGAACTATTTTGTTTTTCATACAAAAAAATTATTCAGAATATAACCTTATCTTTAAGGGGAAGTCCATCTTGATATCAAGTTGGTTTTAAAAAGAAGCAGAAAATTTAAAGAAAAAGATTATTGGAAATTTGAGAAAAGTCAGATGAGAAGTAAGAAAGTTATGAATTTTTGAAGTTGTAATCAATCAAACACAAATTGGCAAGGTTCTGTCCCATTTGTCCTGTACTAAAAAAAAAATCATGAATTTTCATTTTCTCTACAGAATATATTTCATTATACGACAGACTTTTTGTCCATGATACATAGAGTTAATATATTCTTAATGGTCCTTCAAGGTCTGTTTCGGCACAAGAATTGATATTGAGTATTTTTCAAAGGGAACTTGTACATGTATATATGTCTATTAGTTTTAAATGCAAGATGCATGTTTCTATTTTATACCATTTAAGGTCATTTGTGGTGTAACTAAATGCATAGATGTATTATCATTATGTTATATTGTTATTGTTATTATTTTATTTGTCAAATCAACACAAAAGGTACAATGTTTGACAGGAGTTGAAAAAGTGGAATAATGTAATCCCTGTTGCCTTCACATACATCACAACATAACAATACAATAATAAAACATACATCACAACTATATAGGGCTATTGCACTTAAATAAACTAACATACATGGATACGAGTCAATATTTAATTAATGAACAAGAGAAGAGAAGGAAAGATAAGGAGAGAGAGGAAGCATAAAGGGAGTATTTTTGGAGAGGGAGAGAAAGAAACAAGAGGCAGAGCAAATGAGTTAGAGAGAGAGACTGAGACTGAAACAGAGAAAGCGAAAAAATAAGAATCTTTGGGGATCCTTAGTTCCGTACAGAATACATCATGAATGAAACAATGCACCGTTAAACAGTACAAAAATACTCAATGCTCTTAACAATTGATGAAATAAAATTGCATAAGACCTACTAATATCAATACAAAGCGTATGTTGAAATATGAAATGAGTTAAGAAAATTACATATACAGAACCATTTTTAACAATTTTTATGTCAGCTGCATGTGTCAATCCAAATCTGAATGAAATACATGTATATTGAATTTTGTGGTATTTGTGTTTATAAAATCACATTAAGTACATCAAAATTATTTTTGTATGGATCTGTAGCAATGATTTGCAGAAAATTTATTTCCTTTGGAAACTTAACTACCAGTACATCCTTTCTGCAATCTAGAATTCCTAAATTTCAGATTTGGCATCATTGTATTTTGCAGTACCGGTAAACCTACATGTATGTTGATGTCAAGTAAATTTCAAACAGTGACAGGAAATACCATAACCCATAGATGACAGGAAATGGCAAGTACCAGTAAGGAATAAGAATCAAATCAATACATCGATGAAAATGAAAAGTAGTAAAAATAATAGAGTAAAAAAGTAATGAACTTAGAAAACTGCAAAAAACTACAAGAATTCAAAGAACTGAGGATGGTTCAATGTACATGTAGTTTCTAATGTTGTAATTTGATATTTAAGAAAAAGGAACTGAGCTATACTGAAAAAACCCAGTTATTGATAAAAATGATTTAGGCATAAGTGATGTTTCCTTTCATGGAAAATTATTCCAGCAACATGTTGATTACAGTTCAAGATTTATTTCCACATTTTCATAGAAAGCGTTATATAAGATACATATTTGAAACAAAAACATTTAAATTGCAATCATTACATAAGAAAGAGAACATGAAGATCATCAAAGTGAAGTGGGGGGAGGGGGGGGGGAGGGAGAAAAAAAATAAAAATTCAAAACAAGACAACAATAGATATATAAAAATTCTGCAGAACCTCTATTTTAGTTCCACAATTTGCTGCATGTACACGTAAATCTCTAATGTTATCACACCCATTTGATCGAAATCAGAACTTCGCACTTTCATTCCATTTTGATGCCTCCACGCTTGACTGGCCAATGCATACTTGCAATGCCTCACTGCCCTCCTTATCTATTGCTGCTGTATGTCCTCTATGATACAGGCCTGGATGGATCTTGTGTTGTCATCACCAGACACTCAGACTTATTGATGGTCCATAAACCATTCTGTCCCATTAATGTAATGAAAAAACTCCACCATTGTATGAGGTGATGTGTTTCCATTAGACCAAGAAAGCTATGATACGACGTATGCTCATTGCTCCAGGCTTTACAATGTATGTCATTAAAGATATGGGGTTAGGGTTGCAATAGTTTACTAATTTTTATGCATACTTCTTGAACAAAAGTTTCTCTTGAAGACTCAAAAGCTTGCCAGAAGCTTGCCAGATATAGCAATAATTAAAATACACTCATTTCAGTATTTGACTGATCAGTGCTTCCTGAGTACAAAAGTTTGAAATTCCCCGCCTCCATTAGGCCAAAAAAAAAAAAATTGTTGTATTGGCGTAACGGGTCTCTGAAAAATAGGGTCGGTCGGTCGGGAATTTTTTTTTTTTTTTTTTTTTTTTTACGACAGTATAATACATAATACACGCAGCTAGTTCTGTCCGCAGCACTTCCGGGTTTTCGATCGCGATCGCGATCGCAAAGGCAGCACGATACGCGATATCGATAGTCAAAAAAAAAAAAAACCTAGGGTCGGCGACATTTTTAGGGTCGGGCGGGTTACGCCAATACAACAATTTTTTTTTTTTGGCCTTAGCCAAAGTTGAGCAATGCCCGCTTACTGGAGGATTAGACTGGTTCTGTAAGGTATTCAAATTTATGCACATTGCTTCTCTAGTGACGAGCTATTCCATTAACCTGCTTTTTATAAATGAGCCTCAGTGCTTGGAATCCAGTTTGCTTACATTACTTGTTGCTATGTCTGGCAAGCCTCCAGCAAGCTGTCAGGTTGTCAAGGACAACCTTTGTTTGAAAGGTATGTATAAAATTTGCATACATTACCGAAGCGGTCTATTGGCTTGAGTTGAGTTTAGAGCATATAGCATGAGTACATCTTCACTGATGAATAGACCTGTTTACAAAGTTATTCAAATTTATGGATGTTTCTTTCCTGGGGACCGAGTAATGGTTATCCATTAACCCGTTATCAATGAATGAACTACAATACCTGGAGTCCAGTTTGCATACATTACTTGTTGCTATGTCTGACAAGCTTTCAGGTTGTCAAGAATAACCTGTTTTAAAGTATGCATAAAATTTGAATATATTTGTGAACAGGTCTACATATACTATCACGATAATTGTCTGATTAGTGTGCTACATGTGGTTCGCGAAAAAGCCCTTCTTTACTTGAGGTCACACTTCAAGCTATTTATTATCTTGAAGCGTTATCCCAAGCACAAGGATCTAATTAGCCTGCTAATTGCGTCTTCACTATGAATTACCTCACACTAGTTGTGATCGAGCTATTTCAGGGAGTTATTTTGAAAACTCAGGCTAATGAAAATGGGCCTGGCCTAGTGGGTCAGGAGATAGATGTGCCAATTGAGAGAGAGAGAGAGAGAGAGAGAGAGAGATATGAGATATAGGATATAGGAGACAGCCTGGATAAAGAAACAAAGATGCGATGAAAAGTGCCAGATGAAAATGCCAGATGAAAAAAAATAGTTTTGCACGGTGGAGTGATCTGTCTAGACACCATCAACGTCATGAAAGCTATATCTTGAGTTCTGCTGATGGAATTGCAATTCATGAGAAATGGGCTGAAAGTAATTCTGAATTGTTTATTATACAGTAGGTGGGTTGTTTGCGCCAGCAAAATATTAAAAAAGTAATGACTACTTGCAGAAAATCACATATTGAAAAAGCACATCTCTCATTTGCACATATGACGCCACATTTTAATTAACCATTTCGAGACAGTTGACCACATTATGTGGTTTGGCTCAATAACTTTGAATTTATTAGAGCTCTAAAAATATACCAGATGCATGAGCAGAAAGTGCAAAGATCTCTGCACACACTACATGTATGTCCATTTTCGTTGCACGACCATATTGCCTTTGATGTCAGGAATTTTAAAGACGAGAATAAGCTTTAAAATCCTAAAATTGGCAACACATTGAGAGGTTCATCAAAATTCAAAGACTTTACACCTCATTAGAACCATATTATTCTTGCCAATTTGAAGATCAAAATGTGATCAAGTTAGCCCTGAAATAATTTCTGTCCTCAAAGAGTTAATGCATGTGGGTAAGACAAGGAGTTACTAGGCAAGCTTGCTTTATAGTAATTCCTTGGGACAACTATCAACTACATGTACATATAGCTCAGTTTTCCTATCGTTTGTTACTCAGTACTCGGCTATCACATATTTTTTACCAAAATCCTTTGTTTTCACCAATCCTACCCCCATCATACGCCTGTACAGACACTTAGGAACATGGTTTACTACTGGTTAGTATGTACATGTAGTTATTGTTCTTCAATATCCTGTTATCATGACATCTTCAAAGAGTCATCATCATGATTATGCAGTATTGCGTAAATAGCCCAGACTTTCCTGTAATTACTTTTCCACATGTAGAGTTGCGTTTCCATCATGCAAAATTCGAACCTCAAGGCGGATCTTGAAGAAATTTCTTAAGGGAAGGTCCAAACGAAAATCACATGGCATCACATGTGCATCGTAACTCTTTGTACTGAAGATGGTGCAAAGCTCAGTTGATTGCTCACTTTTATATCGCTTTAAGACATCTCCTTGTTGATTGAGCAGAGCTACTGGAGCGCAACTCATTTAGTAATCTGTTTTTTTATACTGGACCTTTGTAATATTTCCTCCAGTCTTTGACTTACTTTAGACACTTGAATGGTCAGTGTATCAGAAGTTGAGGGAAGAAGTTTGTAAACAGATTGACGCTGAGAGAATTGCAACATCTAGAATACAGATCGATTTTGCATCTCAAGGTTGCCTGGCCGTATTTCCTCCTTCTGCCATAATTTGAATGTTTACTTGGGAAATTATTGTTTGAGAGTGTACCAGTCATTTTGTATTATATGATATAATATTTAATCATTATTAGTATAATTAATTATATTGTCTACAGGTTTCTTTGTCAAGACATTTCTTTTGCTCTATGATGAAGACTCCCCAGTATTCTAGACAGTTTTTCATCAAATATCAATTCGCTTTCAAAACTCAGGCCACCTTGGCACCTTTGCACTGTCATTTAAAGGGATAGTTCACCCTGATTACAAGTTGGTTTTAAAAGAATCAGAAAAATTACAGAAACAGATCAGTGAAGGTTTGAGCAAAATCCGATAATAAACAAGAAAGTTGTGAATTTTTGAAGTGGTAATCAATCAGACACAAATTGGCAACTCCGTGACGTATCTTGCGAGCTCCTCTCCCATTTGCCCTGTATCCCCCAAATCATCAATTTCCAATTTTTTAAAGGAAATATTCAATCATGCATGCACCTTAGATATAATCATTGCTTATGTGTTTTTACACAGAACCTGTATGAAACAAATATATTTCTTAATCAAAAACTAAGAAAATTTTCTGTATTGAGCAAATGGGAGAGGAGCTCACAAGATACATCACAGAGCTGCCAATTTGTGTCTGATTGATTACAACTTCAAAAATTCATAACTTTCTTACTTCTTATTGGATTTTGCTCAAGCTTTCAGCGATATGTTTCTTTAATTTTTCTGCTTCTTTTAAAGCCAACTTGTAATCAGGGTGGACTATCCCTTTAAGAAGAAAATCTACTTGCCTACTTCGGCAGTGAGGTCATGTTGTTTTATTGTCTTATAATCAGAAATATGCTGGTCTAGTAATAACTGAACTGTATGACCTGAAAAATAATGCCCACTGCTGGTAAAAGTGAAAAGGGGTCAGAATTAGATTTCCTTAGAGTTTTGATGCACTTACATGTACCTACATGTACATGCATATGGGGGTATAGAATCATGAAGCTACAATCCAAGTGTAGCTTCATGATAGAATAAAATCTTTTAAAGGGAGCGACAAGTCGCAATCTATGGGCGCTTTTACAGTTGGCTGCTCCTTTCTCTGGATCTAAGTTCAAAGCGACTTCAATTAATCGTGCGCAGCTAATAAAAGTTCGCACATTGACCCAAATTTGAGTAAACAAGATCGCGCGTTCTTTATTCCAGTATTTGAATCTCTTTGGTCGGTTGCGTATGGAGGGATTCGAGTTAACCTGATTGTATCCGAATTTCCCCGAGTCAGGCCAACTGGTCAGGCCAACTGGTCAGGCCCATGGATTACGACTTGCCACTCCCTTTAATAGTTTACTTCAAAATGCCTGGGTTTTTTCTCAAAAAATTACATACAACTGTATTTGGTGTTGATTTTTAAAGAATTTATCCGTCACCAATAAAAAATGTCTTTTATTATTGCTGATTCTCTTGGATTACGATGTCACACGTTCATCTCATCATGGATAAAATTGCTTGCAAACTTACAATAAGGTTCTCTTCATATTGCTAGATTCAGCATAATGAAAAATTGAGAATTAAGAAATGAGAACAGTGTATAAAGTGAAGAACGGATTTATCTACCCAGCCTGATGACCTTGACCTGTATCCTCTTATAGCTTACAAAGCTAATTTAAGAAAAGTGACCATCGATTCGGTCAGAGCAAGGAGGTAGCCTAGTACCTCCTTGGTTATACACATGTACATGTAGGTCAATTTAGTGAACCAAGAGAAAGTAGTGAGCTTTCGAATGTGTGGACTTGAATGCCATCATAGATCTTCCCAGCTACAGTGGACTGCTTTGTGTTAACTGCATACAAAGTAGGTGAAGCATGAAGCTAACAATGGGTGAAGCGAGGTTCATGTTTTAGAGAAGACGGCAAAACCATGTTTGACGCGTTCTCGATCTGACTAGTGGACGAAGGAGAAGCCAGTGGACGGGTGAGCCCTTCTTGCACAAAGCGTGGTATGCAGCTCACACAAAGCAGTCCATTGTAGCTGGGAAAATCTAGGACGGCCTTCAAGTCCACACATTCGAAAGCTCAGTAATTATCAATAAATGCAGGACCAATTCAAATCAGTGAAGTGGAGGCAGAACAGAGTATACCATATATCCCTATATGTTTTGTATGAAGAAGTTCTGCTGCAGTAAACTGGGCTACATGTAGCTCCCCTGTCCCATAGCCGTTCAGAGTTATTTAACGTCTAAATAAATGCTTTTCCTCCTCAAATTGGCACCAATTTTTATTTTCCACACCTACATAGTTCAAGGAATACAAATGTACATTAAGTGAACCAATGTAAACAAAAATTACTAAATTATTAGGTGGTCTGTCGGTATCGACAGAACACCTATTAGTTTTGTCAAGATTTTTCTTCTTTATTATTTCTTCTTTTTAAGACAAATTGTTGTTCCCACCAAATCTCAAAATCGGCCAGGTCAATATCATCGAGTTTCATGTCATGTATGAGGTCAATCATGGACATGGTCCATTAAGCTTTTGGAGGTCATCAGGTCATCGTGACGTCATCAAGACGCCATTTTGTAAATTTACAAGATCGATTATATCTTCATAATCGATCATCAAAAATCAAGTATATTTATATCACATAAACTTCACATGATGGGTCATCAAGTCATGTCCTCACAGGTCATCTAGAAGTCAGGACGCGCGCGTATGCGCGCGTCAAAATTTAAAAATGCTCAAAATCACATAGGATCAAGTCTGCACACGTTTCAGGTCATTTTGAGCATTTCAAAAATGTTCGTGCGTAAGCGTCCGCGCGCGCGTTTTACGCGCGCACAAGTCGTCAATAACGTTAAAACGCTGTTTTTTCGATTGATTTGCAATCCTGACACTTTTCTTCATCATTTCCATCAACTTGGAATCAATTTCAATCAATAATAAGGTCGTACGGGCGCGTCAAAGTTCAAAATCCGTGCGCGCGTCTATGGCGAAAATAACGTAAAAACGTGCAAAAACATGCCTCTACAAAATTAACTCTAGCTCTTTAAATAGTCCACAAACCCCCCAATTTTTTGTCATCATCACGTAGGGTATGAATCACAGATTTCATTTCATGTATCATTTGACCCTTATAAACATTATGATATCATCAAAATGGCGCCAGAAATCAAAATTTCCATTTTTCATGTTTTGACGTCATCACATTTATGCAAATTTGGCTCTAAATTCGTAATTATTGGTCTTTTTTCGCCCAGATTTTGATATGTTATAGCTGAGACAATTCTCTACAAGATCAGTTTCCACGGTTTTTCATTTTGATGACGTCATCATATTGAAATTTTCAATTAAAAACGACATGTCAGAATTTCCCCTTTTTGCGTGTTATGTCTATGGAAGATTATTTTTTTTCGAATCATGAATCTACATGACATCGTTCTCTGAGCAGTATCTCAGTTATTTTTGGTCTATTTCCTTCCAGATTTTAATATG
Source organism: Heliocidaris erythrogramma (assembly GCA_025617745.1). Classification (NCBI taxonomy): domain Eukaryota; kingdom Metazoa; phylum Echinodermata; class Echinoidea; order Camarodonta; family Echinometridae; genus Heliocidaris; species Heliocidaris erythrogramma. The sequence goes on along the minus strand of CM046859.1, from coordinate 35,427,757 downwards.
TTGTAGCTGAGACTATAAGCTTTTATTAGTAAGCACTCCAATTTTTGATCAGATGTCGGGATCATGCCTAATTTTGAACTACCAAATGGGATTTGAGAATCCTGTTTTTCGTTTACGTGTTATCTCTATGGGAAATGTTTTGGTATATTGGTCAAAGCACTTGCCTCTCACTCCGGTGACCCAGGTTCGATCCCCAGTGGGTCCATTAAAATTTTTTTTTTTTTGCTTCTTTTTGCCTTTCATTTTACCATCTTGTTCGACTATTAAAATATTAAGCAATCACAAACCAAGTAATAAACTGCCTTATTTTGCGTGTTTTGTCTATTGGAAAGTAGTGTGCAGTAGTTTGTGTACAACCCTATGGAAATTTCTCAAAATTGGCTTGGTCAATTATCTTCAAATTTTCGTCAGTCATCAGTCCTAATAAGGTCAAGTTCGCGCATCTTTTTCAAGGTCATCAGATTATCGTGACGTCATCCAGATGACATTTTGTAAAAATCAACTTATGGTCGTATCTTCATAACGAAATGTGATTTCTCTTTCATATTTGGCATGGTTAAGGTCACCGTCATTGCAGTCATGGTCATCACCATCACCATTATCATCACCATCACCATCACCATCATCATCATTATATCATCATGATTATCATCAACATCATTATCATCATCACTGTCATGATATTCATGATGATGATGATGATAATGCTGATTAACATCAACACCATTATCATCATTACTGTCATGATGATATAATGATCATCATCATGATTTTCAACATCATTATCATCACTGTCATGATGATATTCATGATGATGATTATCATCAACATCATTATCATCATCACTGTCATGATATTCATGATGATGATGATGATGATTAACATCAAAATCATTATCATCATCACTGTCATGATGATATAATGCTCATCAACATCATTATCATCATCACTGTCATGATATGATCATCACCATGATTATCATCAACATCATTACATCTTCCAATGACCGTTTCACACATTTTTCTACATTCCTGTCCTCAAGAAGCATCTCCATGCGTGGCATTCTTGACTTCTTATCTTCAGTTTAGTATTTCCCCATTATTATGATCATCTTGATTACAATCATGATCATACAAATTGAAAGACAGACCACCTAATTCGTCCTCATGACGAATTAAATTCTAGTTATTATTATTATTATTATTACGCCTGACGCGCTTTTCCCATTAGGTTCAAAGCGTATGTATGGGTCACCTGGATGTGAAAACACTTAAATTTAAGAGGATACTTTTGTGACAATTTTTGTTTTTTAAACCTATATCTGTATCAGATTTTCAGCATGAGGTATACTTATTCTAATTATTAAAATTCTAACTTTAATGACTAAGAATAAATTATCTCCCATTTTCTTGATATGAGACAGGATTTGAGTTGAAGGAAGTATACTTTGATTGATTAATCACTATTTCATTTTTCCAACTTCTTGATTTTACTTGGAAAAATATCAACCACTCACTTGACAGGATAAGGCCATGTACGTCACATCGTGGTTCAGTTTACCAGAAATACTTTGTGATTTAGGCAAGTAGGTGTTCAAATAATTACGGTATTCAGCGGGATTTCCTGTGGAAACTCCCCTCATGAATGATTAACATTGTATGTCTTTATTATGGTTTACTTGCTATAATATAGCTTTACATGTATGCCATATTGATTCTATTACTCAGTTCAGCATCAGTTCATAACTTAACGGTAGCCCTAACCATAATCCTGAAACTGAACCTATTATGAACCCTAACCAAACCCTAAAATCCTAGTGGGATGTGGTTTAAACGTTATACATGCAGGACTATTACGGTAATAAAAAACTGAAAAAAGTGTCATTGAAGTTTGTAGTTTATTTGTTCCACTTTTATATAAAACCATTGATATTTTACAAGTATAAAAATCGGTTACAAAACAATAAGGGTAAATAACTCGAATCAAGTATGATATACAGTAAATAGTTACAGAGTTTCGAGAGATATAAGTATGACAGGCAAAAACAGATAATGTAAAATGTGGGGAATAAAAAAGAAAGCTTGTTAATGAATAGGTTCTCGTATAGAGTAACATTAGAAGTAAGTCTGAGTAATAAGCAATAAAAAGCAAAATGGAATTGAAGTATCAGATTCACTTTATGTACGAGGAGAGTAAAGTTCAGAATATGAAGTGAAGATGAAGAAGAAAATAGAGGGATTAGTCCTACCTAATAAATTGTGTGACTATCGAGAAGAAAGGAATATTTTAAAGATGCTCCATTATTGTGTTTTGGTTTCTTATATCTTTTTCTTTCATTCTCTGACACATTTGTGAACAGTTTATTACTCCATATGTGCTTTCACAACCATAAAATATATGCTTACCATTCAGTCCTGTAGGAACTGAGCATATACATATGGAAATGATGATTTATCACTTACAGGTAGGAATGCTAATTGCTTACATTGTACACCAGACAACAGGTCTGATCTGGTGCCTTTTATATTGTTGCTGCTTAATTATATGTACTCGGCATCCTAACATTCATGTATTCTAATACCAGGAACTTTCGCCACTCGTACCTGTCGTGATATTAAGAATAGCAAGTTTCATGACTCGAAACTTTCTTTGTATGGCCTGAAACTTTCGCAAATGTAAATGTACACTATCCACTCGTAAAGTACTCATAAAATCAGCAATAGTTCTAATTGCAATTCGCTATAGATGTCTGCGTCTCGACAAACATTTTTATATAGCACAAAAAGCATTTAAAAGGCAGCATTGAATAGATAACATGATACATGTATAAACTACAGAATCGTCAACTGTACAATGAAGGGAGTATTTATGTACATTTACACATATACCAACTTATCTAATTGATTCAAGCTTTAAATAACTTTTTGGAAATTTATCAACGTTTCTTGCCAAAAAACAACAATTTACAGAAGTCATGTTCATAATTGACATTACATATATTCATGAATTTTAGTATGTGTGCTCACTGTGCAACAACAAACCAATGCAGGAAAACCTTTCGTCCAATATATTGCAAGAATTTGTCATTGGAATATGTGAATAGAACGCTCCCTTGAATAAGATAACATTTTCTTTACAAGCCGACTCAAGGATGCATAGCTGTGACTGGTTATTCAATTCATGACGCAAATGGAGCACAAGGAAGAAGTGTTACTGTATGTAGAGTGCTTCTTGTTATCACTTCTTTGGCTGCTCATGCAGGGGCATATCCAGGGTTTTACAATGGGGGGGGGGGGGACATGTCAAAAGAGTGACAAGCAAAAAGATGTATAAAAAAGTAGGTTTCTCATGTTTTCAAGGTGCCTTTTATTTGAAAAATCTCTGACAAGCACAACAAAAATATATTGTGGGGTGCTTTTTTGACTACAGGAAGGGGCACGGCCAGTTGTGTCTCCCTTAAATCTGCGCCTGTGCTCATTCAATAAGGCAAGGAACAAATCGTTGAATAAAGGGCTGATTCATTTGTTTGGGTTGAATTGCTTTGTCTTTTAAAAGAGCATAATGGAACTTGTATTTAGAAGGATTTGTCCAATGTCTGGCATTAATAGTGCATATAAAAGTTGGGGAGTGGTAAATCGGGACCAAATTTTGATGAAGATATCGGGCTATCTCCCAAATCATACACAAATTATAAGGATTTAAATTCATTTGGACTATGATGCAATATCCATCAAAACAGTATAGGATACTTTGGTAAACAAGCAAAATCCAACACCGAGTGAAATGTTTCTCCCCTAAGTGACATTTTGTAGATGATTATTGCTAGTTTTATCTGTATTGCTTTGCTAAACTGATGTACAGTAGGAACCAAAGAAAAAAAAACAAGAGGCAAATTCTCTGTCCATACTGCATTACCATTTTGCTTGAATCACAAGTTATTGAGCCAAACCATAAAATATGTACTATTGCGATTGTCTTGAATCGGTTGATAATACTTCAAACATGTTTATTTTTCCCCCAAACAAGTGAACCGTCATCAGTTGAAGATGAGTGTTTGTTGTATCAAATTCATACCATGACATTTGATTTTGTCGCCACTCTGCCGAGAAGACGAGTTGCCATTAACTTTATCTTGATGCTGCCGACTTATTCTGACTGCTCAAGTAAAAACCCCATCACTTTGTTAAAAGGTCATTTGTCATTCTGGCAATACAGGAGATTGTATTTGGTGGTGCAATAATAAACGCTTTTAATATAAACTACTTCAGCCGATGCAGGAGGTTCTTGTCGATTGAGTATATAGCTTTTTTTTGTTTTAGTAGCATCTAGAATATATGTGCAAATGCAGCGAAATGTCATATGAATAAAGCTGCTCGGAAGGGGGAAGGGGGGGGGGGGGGCTTCTAGCTTAGACTGTCGGACCCTTGTTGATCCGAATTCCATCATGCTCCAAGAGTGCCCATTGCTGTGGTGTTAATAGAGATGTATAGGATTTCCAATGCTTTCTGATGCAGCTCCCATGTTCATGTAGATTCACTGGATTGTCGATCCATCTTCATGATTTGAGAGGAGGCGGGCTTACGCATTAATCATAATTAAATGGTCTGTAGTCATGATGGGTTACAAACAGTTGATTCCAAAATAATTAGGGATTGCCTCGTTAAAAATAACACCCTTGCTCAGAGACCAGAGTTTTGTGTGACATTCTCTTTCAAAGTGATCCTGGATTCCTGGCTTAATTGTGACTTGCTGTAAAAAATGAAATTTCACACCTGATATGACCACGATTAACTTATTATTCGTTTAGTATTGATTTATTACAATATTGCATGAAATATCTGTGCCTTATATTGTTTAGTGGCAGTTTATAAAATTCACTGGAAATTTCTTTGGATTAATTGGGAATCAAAAATAATATCATTTCCAGAACTGAAAACTTTATAGTGAACTGTATATAATTGTCAGTGAGATCACTGAAATGATCACTAACAGTAAACTTCAATAATGATTTTTTTTTATGCCTCCGCTCACCGAAGGTGGTGCTGGAGGCATTATGCTTTCGGGTTGTCCGTCTGTCTGTCCGTCCGTCTGTCCCGCTTTCTCGTTCTCAAGAACCACACGAGGTATGAATTCAAACTTGGTGCTAGTATGTATCACCGTAGGAAGACGATCTGATTGGATTTTGGGTACGTAGGTCAAAGGTGAAAGGTCACAGAGTTCAATTTATAAAATTGCAGGTGTTAGCCTCGTTCTCGCGATAACTCAAGAACCATTCGAGGTATGAACTTAAAACTTGGTGCTAGTATGTATCACCATAGTGAGACGAACTGATTAGATTTTGAGGTACGTAGGTCAAAGGTCAGAGGTCAATTTCTGAAATTTCAGGTGTTAGTCTCGTTCTCACGATAACTCAAGAACCATTTGAGGTATGAACTTTAAACTTGGTGCTAGTATGTATCACCATAGGAAGACGAGCTGATTAGATTCAATTTCTGAAATTGCAGGTGTTAGCCTTGTTGTTAACGTGATATCAAGAACCATTTGATCGATTAACTTTAAATTTGGAACTAGTATGCATCACCATAGTGAGACGAACTGATTAGATTTTTGTTCACGTAGGTCAAAGAGGTCATACAGGTGTATGTGAAATTAATGTTTTTTTACCTTTGTTATCACCATATCTCAACTATTTTGTATTCATGACCAGGAGAAGATAAAGTGATCAGACTTTTGGGTTATAAGGTGTAAGGTCAAATGTCAAAGAGGTCAATTAACATGCAATTAGAGGCTTTTTATTCTGGTTATCACAATATTTCAAGAACAGTTTGAGCCATCAGCTGAATTTAGACGGGAGGCATATAGGAGACGTAGTCGCATTCATCTTTTGTATTCATGAAGCAGAGAAAAAAGATCGGGCAAAGAGGCTGTGACAATGCTCATTAAAAATACACATTGACTGTTGAGAGCCAGAAGGGCCTTAACTACATGTATGTGTTGAAAAATATGAGTTAAATCACAAGTGTTATTTCTTTTATAATGAAGCTTTGTTATAAAAGGGTACAAAGCAATATATCGGAGCAGTAAAGTCTGCTGGAAGACAAAATGAATTCATAGAGTGTAGATTGATCGGTCGTCTGGTGTGCGTGTTGTTTGATCGGTATTTTGTGAAGTTTGGAAAAACTGTCAAGAGCTCATCCTTGACATTTGTCATTGCATTCTGCACATTGCATTATTTGTGCCTCTTGTATTAGAAAGAGAGGTAGAGAGAGAGAGAGAGAGAGAGAGTGAGTAAGAGAGAGGTAGAGAGTAAGAGAGGTAGAAAACAGAGTTTCACAGAAAAGAGAGAAAAATAAAGAAACATAAAGATGTACAGAAGAGAGAAGAAAAAGACCATGAGATACAGAGAGAGGGAGTGAGAGAGGGAGTGAAAGATGGAGGCAGAGAACAATACATACGTGTAGACAGGGAAAGCTAGGGAGAAATATATACATGTAACCACACAGAAAGACAGAAGACACGATAATGCTCCCTGACCCCCCCCCCCCCCCCCCCCCCATACATGTAGAAGGACACACCTTATGTCTCACCCCAACTTTAAAAAAAACCCCAACAATTCAAGAGGGGGGGACATACCAAGCTACCAAGAAAGAAACTATGGTTCCAATCACTTTCAACAGCAACACCACCAACAGCAGCAACAACAACAACATCAACAATAACCTAAATCGAAAACAAATACGAACAAACAAACCAAAAAAGAGATCAATTTCAAGTGTATGTCACTGGCTTTAATGTATTGCTAATACAGAATCTACCAGTAGCCTACATGTGTGTATGAGATGATAATCAGGCTTTTGTAACATTCTGACACTTCAATGTCACATCAGGGAGGTGAAAGAGGCAATTTCTGATCTTATCGTCTGCAAATTTTGTGAAAATGGGCCACTTTGTGGATAAAGAGCTTTTCTGTGTCTCCACACATCTGAGTGATACCTTTAAGTGTGTTAAAATTGGATTTCTTACTTTTGATGTCAGCGTGTCTCGTGAAGGAAATTTGATGTTTGGTTTTGTCATCTGAACTTCTGCCTTGCATGAGGGAGTCAGGATGAATACCAATTTGAGTTCTGCACAGACCATCTGATGAAGGCTTATTTGCTTGCTTACTCTAAAAGAGAATATGGACCTACACGTATGTCTCTTGATCAAAAACTTATTTCAGAGTAAAAGTTGTGATGAATTCTGTAGACTGAAAAGGTCAAGAGAAATGGAGGAAATGAAAAGAACGCATGGTATAACTTTCTCAATCTGCTGTAAAAACCTGAGACCTTCACAAACTGTGAACCAGGCTTTCAGCCAGGATTTCAAAATGCGATGTCCAAATGAAAGATGGGTAGTCCCCCCAAAAAAGTAATCCATTAAAATGATTTAAATTGATTTAAATGGATTTTATAAATTTGGGAACCACCCACAAGAAATGGGAGTCTTTGGGATGCCAGGATGCCATCTTCGCTGAAAGCCTGCCGTGACCACCAGCCCATTTCTTAGCAAGAAACTTTCGAGCATTGCTAATAATGCAGTGTTGAAATTCAATCATTTCTACTCATGAAAGTTTGACTTTTACTTCAGCACATCCAGAAGAGCTCCTGTGGACAAAAAAGTATTAATTACATTGGAAGATGCTATATCGTTATCCTCATTTATGAGTTTTTGCAGGAAAAAAAAATGCACTTTACGCCCATGACTCGCTTGCTTGTGCTTCCATGAATTTAATTAACTGTAACCATGATACAGTGCACATAAATGAAGAAGGACACTGTCAGTATGCATACTGCAATACAGTAAACATAGTGATCATATTTCATTAGCATGTAAGGGCATGAAGGGGTAGTATGTGCAATGTGTAGCCCAAGGCCTTATTCATACAAACTCTCTGGCTCGGTTCGGATCGATCCGGGTCGAAGCCGAGGGGTCAGTTGATTTTGCGAAGAGTGCAAAGAGGGCACCTCCAGGCCAGGATCCTATGAGCAAACTACAGGTACAGAGGCAGGGAGGGGGGGGAGGGGTAGGGGGAACCGCAATGCTTTCTTCGAGTGATCCTTCAGTCAAAAGAATAATGTAGTCAGTGGCGTTGCCGGGGGTAGGGTTAGGTAGGGGTGGGGAGATGTGATTCCCCCCTGTTCTGAATTTTTTTAGCCATTCCATAAGTCTTAAAATCTTATGATTTGTTAGAAAATATTAAAACTTTGGGGGGGATGGGGATGATTTAGCAGTCTTGTTGATGAATGTGGTCCAATTTCCCCCCCCCCCCACCCCATTGCTGTACTTTCCATCTGAGAAGGGGGTCTCTTTCAGACGTGTGTGTGAAAACACTTAATCCAGCACACTTTGGGGGCAAACATAATTTTGTAAGTACAGTCAAACCTGTCTATAAAGACCGCTCAAGGGAGGCAAGAAAAGCGGTCTTTATGTACAGGTTCCTTTAATACACGTTTCAATGAGAAACACTTTTCAAGGGAACAAAAATTGTGGTCTTTATATACAGGTGGTCGCTAAAGCAGGTTTGACTATAGCAAAATTTCAATGTTGTGATTCTATCTTTTTATGGTATGAACCTTTCGCAAATCTGGACTACTTGTGAAGTCGAAATCTTGCAAGGTTAAGTTTTCGGTTTCACATTATCCTTGCCCAGTGATATGAACATTATTGCTGGTATTCTCAGCATTTCCTTCTCAAATTACATTCACCATGGTCATTTCAGTATACTTGTTTTTTACTGCTGTAATTTTTTTTATATGTAAAATGTCACTTTTACTGGTATCATTTCACCTTGCGTCTAGGACACAAGTGAATCTGAGGAATCTTCATTGTACTTGTTGTATGAGCTATTGCTTTGATAGACCCATTTTATACACACAAGAAGAAATTGAGATTTGTTTTCAAAAATGTTAGTAGTTCTGAAGACCATCCTTTTTCATGATAAGCTTGTTCCGAAGCCCCCTTTCTTGTCTTGCCGGAGGCACATATCCACCACTATTTGGGTTGAGTGCCTCCCCCCGGGGTTCAGATGCTGTGAAATGATTTTATCACAACTGAATTTTTAAAATTCACATAGTTTTTGCCATGAAAAAACGCTGTGGTTCACATTTCGCGGAGGTTTTATGTGGCGAAGGTTTCTGCTGTGCAGGTCACTGAAAATCTGTGGCCTATATGTAAACACTCAGCTTCATTTTCTACTAGAATTGGGCCTCCTGTAGTCCGGATCCGAATTAACTCTGAGAGCACCCCAACTTTGGGCGCCTCCATTTTTTAACCCTTTTCTAATGGGGTGTTTCAGCGGCACCTGTGTAGCACCTCAGAAGCATCCCAACTCCCAGTGTAAATGGGGTATCGATCATTTTATTCATTTTTGCCAATGTGAAGCAGCCCCCTCTCCGTCCTTGTAGCAATTATGGCATTTTAATTGGAACCTGACACTGAGATAGGGGTGTCTCTTTCCCTCATTCAAAACCGAAGTGACGATCGACCGCTTTTCATTATACAGCATTCGAGATAGATATGAAGTTATAGACCAATTTCCCTGACCCTAATTGGATAGTCAAACTTAATTATGACACACTGATAAATGTTGTTGGGCAGTTTTCTTTCTTTGACCTATCGGAAGATGTTAATCTTTATAGGTGCACATTCACTATCAAAAATAGGAATGTTGGTACAAATGTGAGAGATGGTGTAAAGCAATTAGTTCATTATGATTTGTTATCTTTTGTATTAAAAAACTTGAATAGTAAAGCCTCAATCACATATGCTGTAGTAAAATGCAGCATTTTTTGGTCATATGTAAATGAATGTCAAATACTTGCAACAAAGGTTGTACTTTATGTACTTATCTCTATAACATACAGAAATGTAAAGCATGTGTGTATGGTTTACCGCAGTTTATTTGAACAAGGTATAAAGTATATAAACAAACAGAAATTTGGTGTACACATGCATGTCACAAAGAAACATTTCCTGTTTCGATTGCATTCTTGCCCATTTACATGTACAGATGTTGTTCTTCTAGATACTGAGGGATACATATTAAACTAAAGGTAAAAGAGAAAAATAGCACAGACAAAAAAAATGCCTCGCTTGTGAAAACTGTGCCAACAAAGAAGAAGAAAATAGTCATGTTTTTAGAAAGCCAAAGTGCTTTTGGTTTTGCAATGAAAAAGTGAAGGGGAAACAGATAATAAGTGTACACGTTAGAGTGCTTTGATCAGTTTGATAAATGTTTCAGGGCAGGTAAAAGGTATGCCCCATAGACACATATGTTTGAATATATTATGTCATTGTATTATGGAACTGTGAAAATAAATCGACATAAAAATGATTTTATTTGCTATTTTGTCTAATCTAAGCTCTAGTATGTCTGTCCACTTTATACAGTCATCCGATATACTCAAGTCTTGTACATGTATCTGGTCGGTATCGCATGGGGAAAGTCCTTCAATTCCAATTTGTCTGTAAGTAATAATCAACTAAAATAACGAAGCATCTTCTATTTTCCACCGCTTCTTCCTCGTCTTTCTCAGTTTCTCTGTTGCTACGGAAGCTGAAGCAGCAGTCGAGGGAGCTCCTGGAGCAGCGGAGACCTCAGCTGCTCCAGCTCCTGACGGATCTAGGAGACTTCTACATGGAGCTCCACTGGGACTTCCAAAGCTGGGGTGAGCATACAGATTCCCCATTATAGTGTCAGCTGAAAGCCAGAGGGGTGTTAACCCTTTCAAGACCATTGACCACATTTTGTGGTTTGGCTCAATAACTTTTGATTCAGAGCTCTAATAAATATACCAGATGCATGAGTAGAAAGAGCAAAAATTTCTGCATATATATTCTGTCAATTTTGGTTGCATGACCATATTGCGTTTGATGCAAGGAATTTTTAAAAGGAGAATAAGTTTTAAAATCCTTAAATTGGCAACACATTGAGAGGTTCAAAATCATTGGTTTCAAATTTTCGACCCATTCTTAACCATGTATATTGTTTGCAGCGACATTGCACCTTATTAGAACCATTTAGCGCTAAAAGAAAAATATTATTGTTCCAAATTTGAAGAACAAAATGTGATAAATTTTGCCCTGAAATAATTCCTGTCCTGAAAGGGTTAACCCATTTGACCACGGGATTTGAGAATTCAGTACCGGTAGTCAATGGGTTAAGAGTTTAATAATGCCCTTCTTGCTCTCAACATATCGTCCCTTTTTTTGACAAAGTGACGGTAATGAGGAAAATTGCATATTTTTTCAATTTTGAGTTTTTTTCATTTTTGGACATTATTCACTTACAACCTCACAAAGTTTCAGACCATAATAATGTCTAATTGTGTAACTATGGCGATGACGTCAACAAGAAAATACCTAGTGAAAGGATTTTCTGCTTTCACGAAGTGACAGCTTACAGCCGTCCCGTATGTTTTATGTGCGTGGCTGAGATCCGTCACTTCGTGAAAACAAAAAAGAGCACGTCCTTGAATTGAGTATGTGTTTTCACGAAACGACAGTTAAATGCGCGGTGATCAAGTCCCGTATGTTTTACACACGCGCGGCTGAGATCCGTCACTTCGTGAAAACAAATCAAAGCATGTCCTTGAATTTTGTGTTTTCACAAAATGATGGTTATGTTTATAGCTCATTTTCCCCCTAGATATAAAAAATCATGCAAATAATTAAACATAAATTAAACATTGAATTATGATCTATCCCAGGATATAAAATTTACTCAACCTTCATACATTAACGAGGTTGAGATTATGCTTTAAACCTTTTGAAAGCGATTTATTCAAAACTAACTTTCTTTTAGTTGCGCGCTCATCCGTCAATTTGTGAAAACAGTAATGATATGATAATAACCATTTTGATGATTTTTTTTTTCCATTTTATGCATTGTAATGTTTTACTTGCTTCACATGCTATTTATATGTCCATGTATTTCAATGTACATGTATCTTATTCTTCAAAGGTATCACATTATCCGAACGCTATCTTTTCAGTCATTTTACCTGACAAGCATGTTTTATGTTTAATTAAACAATTTTATACACAGGTAAAATTAATTTTGCAAATGTACAGTGTATTTGCGTACACATACTATACTTGTGGTTATCATTTTAAAGGGATTTCTATGCTCGAGTATCCTGGTTAATAAAGTATATACATGTACATGTAAAATCAGCCTAGTTTAATAATATTTCATATGTACATGTTACTAGTGATCAACATATATATTTTAAATATTCTAGAGATTTTTTTTTTCATATTTAGTAGATTTATATTAAACTCGATTCTGAATGCTGAAATAACCTTTCAGACGATGAAATCTCTAAGACCAGCTTGTTTTGATACCATGTGAATCATTGCATTGTCATTTTCAATTATAAGATTAGGGGCATTGTGTGCATAGATGGTAACTATATTAGGGCTATTCACACATGACAATTTGTCAGGTATAAATATAGATATTCAAACATAGTTTGAATCTCACTTGTGCGTGTGTGATTTTATGTGTGTGTGTGTGTGTATATGAACCCCAAAATGTCACCATTGTGATTTGGGTCACGATTCAACATGCATTTTGGGGGGTTACCGGAAAATAACCATGATTAATTTTGCATTTTAAATTCTAATAAAGGTCAGCGGTAGTGAAGTGAGAAAATCGTGTTTATACAAACATGTATAATATATATTCCATGTATACATAAATGGATTAAAAACAGATGTGAATGGTGGATCAAATCTTACCCTTTTTTCTTTTGTGTGAACGGGGTTATTGGATTGTAGTCCATGTACTTGCACCAGTCTGGCATATTAATATAGGCCTACAGTATGCATGTAAATGCATGTAAATTCATGACCAAACAGTTCATGTCAGTACTGCACAGTGCAGTAATAATTGAAATTAGAGACATTATGTGCATACATGTTCATGTGTAATCAGTGTATACACTACTCTGGCATGCTTATAATATAGATTCATGACCATAAAGTGTATGTCAGTAATATATATTGTAGTAATAATTGTATGCAATAGATAGTACTGCTATTGTATCTTAATCAGTGTACTATACAACAGTATAGCATGTTTATATAAATTCATGGCCATACAGTGTATATTGTAGTAATAATTAGAAACATTGTGTGCATTCAATAGATAGTACTACTATTGTATCTTACATGTAATCAGTGTACTATATAACAGTATAGCATGTTTATATAAATTCATGGCCATACAGTGTATATTGTAGTAATAATTAGAAACATTGTGTGCATACAATAGATAGTACTACTATTGTATCTTAATCAGTGTACTATATAACAGTATATAGCATGTTTATATAAATTCATGGCCAAACATAATATGTCAGTATACTGTGTATTGTAGTAATAGGTTGTCAAGGATCGCATTATGTAAATTGCATATGAAGTTGAGCCACATTTCAAGGACTAATCCCAGGATTAATTTCCTCCCTGCAGATCGGTTTCAGTTCACTCGACTATTTTATAGCCTGTTCAGACTACAGCAAAGTTATACAAGACTCGTATAAAGAAACGCATTGCGAATGGAGTGTACAGACTACAGCATCGTATTTTAAGAAATTAAGAATGATGTTTTTGGGGAAGTCAGCTGACACCATACGTTTTGTATTAGGTTACGTCAAGGACAGCGATAGAGCATACAATATTACAGCTGATTGGTCGCATCAGTGCGCGCATACGATAAGCCCTGCCCAGATATACAATTTTTTTGTATGATACGATGTTCAGACTACAAGGGGATGCTGATTCTTTATCGAGTTTTTGTTCGAAACGGTGTTCAATTCGCTATACGATGTTCAGACTATGAAAATTTAATTACTTATCGTATAGCTATACGATTCTCATATAGCCATACAATAAATTCTGGTTGTCTGAACAGGGGTTTAGGTGGTGTGTTCATCATGTGGGGAGAAAATTATTAAAAACACTGTACAGGAATAAAATTTGATTTGCTCAGAAATCTATTATAGCATTGGCAAGCGCCCAAAATGTATTAGTCACATTTTTCCAATTTGAAGTGATAACTAGCAAGATCAGCAAAAAACATATACAGGATTAAGAAGATTTACATGTACCCTGCAAAGCTATAAAAGGATTTTTTTTGGGGGGGGGAATAATAGATATATATAAATTTCCTGAAGATTCCTATTTAGAAAGCAGAGTACTCTTAACTTTTATACTGAACAAAATTATTTAATCATGAAGGTACATGTACATATATGTTTACAATTAGTATTCATTTATGTATTTATTCTATAATTGCTCTAGGTACATGTTTCAATACCAGAAGATATCGAGTATCTCATAGCAAGAAAGAGAGATAAGGAGGATTATTTGGGGAATAGGCGTAAACTATGATTAACATCCTAAAGAGAAAGTAACCTTGGAAAAATATTGTTTCATTTTCATACATGTATGCCCAGCACTTCTCCATTTAGTTATGTTTAATAGTATTGGACAATAATAAGGAAGTCATTCATGCCTGCATGCATACTATGTAAATATTTTTTGATATCCCATTATGATTATGTAAACAGTTATTTCAGGAATCTATGAAATATGTAAACAAATATATGCTAAAAACATGAAACCTGGAACAAATACTGTAGTTGCATTGTCAGGACTTTATAATATTATGATCACATGTTCATGAATACATGCATGTACTGTACATGTAAATATGATTCTTTTTCTCACATTCATTTTTGCTGTGACTCTTTCTGTAACATAATACATGATCATACTGTGACTTTTTATATGAAGTATTTCTTAAATATTTGATATTGTAGAATATCTTACATCATATTTCATGTATACTAGGATATTATTATTTTTTATTTTTTATTTTTTTAATTTTTTAATTAATTTATTTATTTTATTATTATTTTTTAAATTTTCTTTCTTTCTTTTCTTTTTTTTTTTTTTTTTTTTTTTTTTTTTTTTTTGGGGGGGGGGGGGGCGTTGTTTTGAGCAGGTTCTTTACGTTACTTTAGAATGATCCATTGGTGTAAATTTAATGAAATAAAATCGAAAATTAATCTCTTCCCTCCCCATCTCATACCGCTCTCAGTACCCCTAGTGTCCAGAATCCTCCCGTCCGACACCTGCCGCATCTACAAGAAGGGCGCCCAGATACGAGTGGATACCACCCTCGTCGATTTCTCCGAGATGAAATGGCAGAAGGGTGATCTGACCTTCCTCTTTGATGGCACCGTTACGCCGGAGAGGTCGCTGGTTTTCCTAGATAATGAGAGTAAAGCTTACCAAAGACTATCCTACGAGGTGAGTCATGCTCTTATGCAAGGGATGTTTATCTTCTGTAAATTTTCATGCATCAAATGCAGAAAGTAAAGGTGATTTTCAAATAACTTTTGTCACCCTTGACAAACAAACAATATCTTCTTTTCTCTTGCCTCTATTTTGGATGTAATGTAATTACAGTCAAACCTGCTTTAGCGACCACTATAGAAAGACCACCTGTCTATAAAGACCATAATTTTTGTATCCCTTGAAAAGTGTTTCTCATTGAAACATGTATTTATTAAGGAAACTGTACATAAAGACCACCTGCTTATAAAGACCGCTTTTCTTGTCTCCCTTGAGTGGTCTTTATAGACAGGTTTCACTGTATTATGTTATTTATTTCTCTCAGTCCATACTGACTGTTTTTATCTCCTTCCTTTCATCTCTCTCCCCCCCCCCCCCCCTCTCTCTCTCTCTCTCTCTCTCTCTTTAATGGGACATTAGTATTTACGCAGGCAGTTTCATTTTAGGCCCCTCCACTCATAAATTTTTTAATGTGTGTACATTACATTCATTGTTAATCTTGAAACAATGATTACGGTATATAGTTTGTGAACAAAGCATTTTGTAGTGGTAATCATCTATACCCCAGGAAAGTGTTAGAGCTCTAACACTTCCCTGATTCAACTGTTTGCTCAAAGTAGAAGTAATAAAAAACAAATATTGTCAAACACATTTACATGTACATGTACTGTCAGTAACAATAATTGTAATAAACAAAATGCGACTTATACTTTTTTTTGTTCCATCTTTTCAATAACATTTATATCACTGTCACAGAGGAATTTTGTGAATTAATCTTCTACATCTATTTCTATTCTGTGAATTTTTGGGACTTGTATCTTCCAGAAATTAAATTAAAAGTGTTCTGTTTTGTTGTTGACTCTAGCAATCAGAGGCGGAGCTGGAGGAGGAGGTGGACATCCTGATGAGCAGCGACATCGTCACCGTCAACCTCTCCACCAAACCTATCACCTTCAACCGTTCCCAGAGCGGCTGGTTGTTCAGGGAGGATAAACGCGAGCTCGTCGGCAGCTTCTTTGCCGACTTCTACGACGTCAGCGGGGTCATTATAGAATCGAGAAAAAGGTCAGGGAGTGTCCCACTGTGTGTGTTATCTCCTCCTGTGTTGCCATGGCAATGAGTTTGAATCTGGTTTCGAATCTGGTTTCGATGGTATTGTGGAAATTGGGAAAATTGTCTTCATATTATATTATACTAACCCCTTAAATTATTGACAGTATATGAATCTTTATCAAAATCAAAATCAAGAGTGATAGGCTACATAGCCCTTTAAAGATTACAACAAGAAGAAGCAGTAGAGATTAATTAATTATCTGATAACCTACAAACTATTTACAGCCTTTTGTTTTATATACCAGTCCCATATGTGTATATCTATCTTTGCATATATCCATATAAAAGATTTGCAGGTAGGTGCCATATTCATTGGAATAATGTTGCTGGTGCTTAGTTTACAACTTCATAATCAATGAGGTTTTGCATGGTGCCAAATGATGGATGTTCTAGAATAACTTACAAGCGTTATCAAAATATGATTTTTTAGCCAGTACTTTATACATGTGTGACCACAGGGTTTCTCACCAAGGCATTACACCTTTGGTCCTGTTATAGCCACAAGCGTACAACCACCGCAGTCTATATGATTGACTGCGATCCGATTTTGGAAATAAATCGCAGTAACATTGAATATGGACATTTTGACACATAAAATCTACCAGATTCAGGCTCTAAGTAATAATAGGAGTACTAAAAATTGTGTTTTGGTATGCTGTCACTCTTATACCCGGAATAATAATAATAATATAATAATAGCTGTTTCTTATAAAGCGCCTTTAATACCAGTTACAATGTAACCGACCAAAGCGCTTACAGCATTATTACCCCGGTCACTGGATTCAATTGCGATGCTGCACATTACAGTGCACATTCTCCACTCCTTTGGGGAGCATTCCAGCCAGTCGCCTGTTTCCAAGCGGGCACATGCTAATCCAACCACAATGACGTTCGCATCCTACCGGGTACCCATTTAACACCTGGGTGGAGAGGAGCATGTAGATAAAAGGCCTTGCTCAAGAGCATAAGTGCCGTGCTCGGGTTCGAACTTTTGCATTCCCAGTCAAGTGATTTGAAATCAATTTCAAATCACAGGCAATCATATGATTGCTCTGACGTCACTACGACTTGGAGCCGATGTGGCGTTTCCTCCCACTAGAAACCTCACTCAAAAATGTCTCTATCAAATGCCGTAACTTTTTTTTTTTTTAAATTGGATCGCAGACCGATCATATGGTGTGCAGTGGCAATAGATATGCCTGTGCATACATGTACTTTCAACCTGCAAAATTGATTTGATCCTCCCAAATCACTCTGTTGGATGCTGTGAGACCCTATGTTACTCAATTCGGATCAGGGGTAAACAATTTGACTGTAGAAAGAGAGAGAATTTTATTTAAATAAAATTTTAGAATGCTGTTTTTACAGTTTCTTCTTGGTACTGTATCTGCTCTTTTGATGTCTAGAGTTTGTTATTAACATGTACGTATCTTAACCCCTACCATGCCGTGGGCGGCAAATCCCGCCCAAACAATTGAGGGTTGAACGTTATTTTTATGCTCAGAATGGCTTGAAAATTCTTCCTCATACATAAACCTGTGCCATCAGTATAATGTTTATTCCTATGCAATATATATCTTTGCCCGGTTTGCTTGAGAAAAATCTCTGAAAGTTAATATTTAACTCTTGAAAATTCATTTTTGACATTTGCTCAAAAGTCTGGTGGCATGGAAAGGGTTAATGCACACATTTCTGTTGAGGATGCTGTTTATTGCCAATTATAATCACATGTAATGTAAATACTCCAGCTTCTGCTGTTCATGTAAAATGATAATGCATGATACATGTTTTTTGATTGGATAAATAAACCATTGTTGAATTGAAATTAATTTCCTGCAGAGAAGCTTGTGTAACCATATACTTCTTTTGTTTTAATTTCGCTTGTAGGAGAGAGCATTTATCCGATGAAGATATACAAAGGAACAAAGCAACTGTAGAGAGTATAAGTAAAGGTTCCCCTAGCGTCAATGATTGCTTCCAGGTAAATACTAAAAAAATACTAGTCTGGGGACGTATTCTGAAAACTGCTTTATTTTATGTTAGGGAAAGTATTGTTAATTGTTATAACAAACTGGAATTGTGCATATACATGTATCTATTTTAATGACACGCAGCCAGCTTTGCGCAGACATTAAAAAATGAAATATCCTTATTTTTTATTTGTTACATACTTTCACTAACATGAAATATAATGTTGTGTTCAGAATACCATTTCAGTGCCCCACAAAGAAGATCCAGTGTTGTACATGGATATGACAAATTATGATTTTCTTAAAATCTCCAAATTTTTCTAAAAGTTTTATATTACATGTAGGTAATAATGTCTTGTTCGTCTTTTGGATGTTATAACTTCCCAAAAAAGCAGTTTACTCAAATCTACCATTGAATATTTGAGATCATTTACAAAAATCAGAAATAAACAGATGATTTAGGTGAAAGATGTATTTTATCTCTTATGAAAATACTGCGCCTTTTGGAAAAATACATGCAGTCATTGTCAAAGAAGTCTGATTAGTGAATACCACATTGCAAACAGTACACATGGGCTCTCTGAAAAGACATATGAAGTCAGATTTGGATCGTTTATGTAAAATGCACATTAAATATTTGCTCTGATTCAACGTCAGCTAGAAGTCACCCATTCTTGGCAAATCGGGATGATGTGTAGTAAATAGCATGTGTACATGTATTCCTTTTTTCCTTTTTATCTATATTTTTTTAGACCCAAAGAAGACCTTCATTACCTCCACCTCCTGGGTCAGTGATGACGTGGGAGGAGTACATCGGTGCTGAGAGAGGAAGGTGAGATTGAAGAAGTACTGATGACGATAATGATGGTGGTGGTGACGATGATGATGAAGACCGTGATGATGATGATGATGATGAGATAATAATGGTGATGGTGGAGATGATGATGATGATGATAATGGTGATGAAGATAGTGATGATGATGGTGATGATGATGATAATGATGGTGATGATGATGATGGTGGTGATGATGATGATGATGGTGATGGTGATGATGATGGTGATGATGATGGTGATGATGATGGTGATGATGATGGTGATGATGATAATGATGGTGATGATGATAATGATGATGATGGTGGTGATGATGATGATGGTGATGGTGATGAAGATAGTGATGATGATGATGATGATGATGGTGATGGTGATGATGATGGTGATGATGGTGATGATGATGATAATGATGGTGATGATGATGATAATGATGATGATGGTGGTGATGATGATGGTGATGGTGATGATGATGGTGATGATGGTGATGGTGATGATGATGGTGATGATGGTGATGATGATGATGATGAGATAATAATGGTGATGGTGGAGATGATGATGATGATAATGGTGATGATGGTGATGATGATGGTGATGATGTGATGATGGTGATGGTGATGATAATGATGATGATGATGATGATGATGGTGATGATGATGATGATGATGATAATGATGGTGATGATGATAATGATGGTGATGATGGTGATGATGATGGTGATGATGATGATAATGATGGTGATGATGGTGATGATGATGGTGATGGTCATGATGGTGATGATGATGATGATGATGATGGTGATGATGATAATAATGATGGTGATGATGATGATGGTGATGATGATGGTGATGGTGATGGTGATGGTGATGAGATAATAATGGTGATGGTGGAGATGATGATGATGATGATAATGGTGATGAAGATAGTGATGATGATGGTGATGATGATGATAATGATGGTGATGATGATGATAATGATGGTGATGATGATGATGGTGGTGATGATGATGATGATGGTGATGGTGATGATGATGTTGATGATGATGTTGATGATGATGGTGATGATGGTGATGATGATTATGATGGTGATGGTGATGACGATGGTGATGATGATGTTGATGATGATGATGATGATGATTATGACCATGATAACCATTGATATCATGATGTTGACCAATTAGTTTTGCATATTAAAGACCACTGCCTCAGTATACAGAGGAAATGAAAAGAAAGGTACATGTATGGTAAATTGCTGATACAAAGTATGAAGGTTTGTGAAGTACACTATGCCTAGAAAAAGAATGGATCTTTAATAGTCACATAGTTTAGTAATGTACAAAATCAAATTAAAGAAAAGTTTGTTCAGTTATATGTTTATGTCGACCTACGTATTGTTTTCTTCCCATAACTACAAAGTGAATTCACCAACAAAATGTAACATACGTTTTAATTTCAAGTACAGTACATTAGTATGTCGGTTCTCTTTGCGTATGTTGAGAAAAAGAAGTAGATCATTTCCTACATGTATGCTTTGAATTTAACAAACGATGTGGTTTGCCTACGAAATGAATTTTAAGATTTCACGTGAAATTGTCTATTAATTATTTGTTTCCATTGATTATATTTTTCAGAGCCTTAACCCTTCTAGGGAGACCTCAGATCAGCAAAGAGATGAGAAAGATGTTCAAAGCAACTGTTGCCATGGTGAGAAAACAAAATTATGTGCTTGCTTTTCTATTATTTTTCTACCGGCTTTCGACTTACGTTCCAAAGGATCAATGCATGCTACCAGGGGAGCGTTTCATCAAGTGTCTTGTCAGTGATTTTTACTGACAAATTTGCTCTCAGCCAATCAGATGCAAGGATTTCAGTAGCTTATAACAGTTGTTGGTAAAAATCACTGACAAAAAAGCTTGATGAAACGCTCCCCAGCTTCCCATTTGCCACACCTGGGTGAAGAGAGGTATAAATCAAAAAGATGAAATGAATTGTCTAAGGACATGATTAGTCATTACACCACAGTGGGGACTTTTACCCTCTTGGTTGAATGTCTAGTGGGTGAAACACTATAGGGCGATTCTCCGAAAATGTGTCCATTATGACATGACAGTAATAATAATTTGTCTTGTTTACCCAGGGTAGCCTCATCAGTACTATGTACTGTTCTCCCTGAAGGTCCTGCATTTATCTATTTATTTCATCCAAATATGAAATATCCTCGATATGACCATTGACTGATTATTTTTCTGGTATCTCTCACATAAATCATATCAAGAGGTTGTTTCATTTTCTAATGAGATAAATAGATAGAAAATCATTTTGTGTGGGATATATTTTACAGAATTGCCCTCTACCACAGTGCCCCAGCAAGATTATAACTTCTGGTTACTGCCGAAAAGGCATTAAATCTATAGATGCAAAATTATAAACGTTAATGCCCTTCCTGTCCGTCAACTAATGATTAATTTTCGTTTTTTTCTATCCTATTCTGTTTCTTGTAACAGAGTGAAGATTTCCCAATGGAGGTGACAGACCTGTTAAACATGCTTGAAGTACTGACCTCCATGAAGCATTTCAACAAGTTAAGAGACTTTGTTCAGATGAAACTTCCACCAGGGTTTCCTATTAAGATAGGTAAATATTGGATCCACTGGAGACTGGGTCATTGAAATATCAAATTGATTACTACCATGGCCCTGTTGCATAAAACTTACCATTAAAGGTAAATTTGCCATCAATGGTAACTCCCATGGAAACCTTGATTTCGATTGGCTGTTGAGTGATGTTACCATGGTAGTTACTATTGATAGCAGAGTTACAATTGACAGTAAGTTTTATGCAACTAGGCCCAGGTCTATTGGACATGTGATTGTGCTGTGAAAGAAACTGTCTAAATCGGGAAGGGTTGATTATGCAGTACAAAAGGATAATTGTGTATTGTTACGATTTGCATTCATCAAAATCTGAAAATCTGAAAATTGTACATTGAAATGCACTGCACACAGATATGAATATATGGGACTACACACACCTGTGGCATCAAAGATAGTCCAAAATTTCAGACTATTATATGTTGAATATGAGGGCATTTTAAGAGCAATAATTTGGCCATTGCTACTTTGATGTTATTCCACATGGTAATCAAAAGAATGAAATAGGACACAATTGCTTTTTATCTTGGCTAGAACTCAACCCTTTTTATCACCCATTTCCTATGGGTTTCCTTCCAAGATATCTTGGACTTTGTATTTAGTATGTTTTTTTTTATAATAGCTTCTTATAAAGTCTTTTAGCATTAAAACTTTAAGCTAATAATAGGCTTCTATCAAAATACCTTATGCATGTTAATATATTGTTGAAGCAGTCGTACCCCTTTGCACTCTATTAGTTCCATACATGTAGTGTATTCAAAGTTTTTTGCATATTAAGTGAAATAGTTTTGTTAAACATTACTTCTAGAAATACCTTTAACCTTTGACCATATGTTGTGCTTTGGTTCAATAACTTTTGATTCAGAGCTCTAAAAAATATACCCGATGCATAAGTAGAAAGAGCAAAAATTTCTGCACACATTATGTCCATTTTTGATGCATGACCATATTGCATTTGATGCCAGGAATTTCAAAACAAGAATAAGCTTTAAAATCCTTAAATTGGCAACACATGGAGAGGTTCAAAATCATTGTTTTTTAGCAAATTTGCAATTTTTGTCAATTTTTCAACTGAATTCCTAACCATATTGTTTTCAAAGACATTATACCTTTAATATTAGAACCCTGTAGCACTAAAAGAAAAATATTATTGTTGCCATTGCAATTTGAAGAACAAAATGTGATCTATTCAGCCGTTAAATAATTACTGTCCTGAAAGGGTTAATATGCCTGTGTTCCTTCCCATGTCTTCTCTTAGATGTTCCCGTCCTACCCACGATAACAGCCCGCGTCACCTTCCAAGCGTTCCAGTTCAGGGACAACATCAACCCCGCCCTCTTTGCCATTCCGTCAGACTACCGGGAGAACTCCAGTAGATTTCGTGACCTTTAGCCTAGACGTGATCGAGAACGACATCCGGAGTTTCCTGGCGAGCTGACCCCCGGTGCTGAGGCGTGTCGTGCATGGAGGCGCGAGCTCCCCTAGCACCGAATGAGTCTTTCTCCTGTGTTTTTTACGTGTGATTTGAACCATAGACATGTTCTTGCGCGCCTGTTTTTTGTCCAGTTCAGCAAAGAGTTTGTATGAAAATATAGAGGACATTGATCCTGCCGTTCAAGGGTATGGTCATCTGTAGACCTGTACTATCACAATTTGTG
Source organism: Heliocidaris erythrogramma (assembly GCA_025617745.1). Classification (NCBI taxonomy): domain Eukaryota; kingdom Metazoa; phylum Echinodermata; class Echinoidea; order Camarodonta; family Echinometridae; genus Heliocidaris; species Heliocidaris erythrogramma. The sequence continues at coordinate 35,404,135 of CM046859.1, read as the reverse complement.
TAACCGTAGTAAAAGACCAGGGCCCCGTCGTATAAAGAGCTGCCATTGATTGTAAATGATTTACAATTGATATCAATCGCAACTCTGTACTTAAGAGATAGGAGATTGGAAATTTGCGATTGATTGAAGGACTTGCGATCGATTCAAATCAGTCGCAACTCTTTACAAGACAGAGCACAGGTGGCTAAATGCTACAATGTAATACCGAAATTTATTACACAGTTTCGAACATGTTGGACTAACAGTTTACGTACTAGTCAAATATCACTTCAATATACTTATTCCAATATAAAGACCTGCATACTTTTTTGTATGGGTACATGCAGGTTTTTATGTTATATGGATTTCAGAAGATAATGCACTCTATTTTGCAAAATGTGAACTTTCAGTAACCAGGCAACTTTATGGAAGTCCTACATCTTCAAAATCGAGTCATCTGTGGTTGACCTTATTTTGAAAATACCTGCTCAACCAATATTGCTTCTGAGAGTCAGTTAACATTTTATTGACCACTTTGATACAGGCCTACATGTGTAGTAGTAAACTGCTATGTTGTTACTTTTTTAACTACACAGTGTGATGATTGCAATGATAAATCTGGTTGCATTTTTTTCTTATTGACAACACTTATTTGAACACTGTTACCTCCCTATTGGACTTAGAAAAAGTACATCCTATTTCTTGAGTGATATAGGAGTCACATGTCTTAGTGTTACCAGAGTTTTTATACATGTACATGTAGTATCAGGGATATTATGAAGTATTTTGCTGGAACTGTTTTTTTTTTTTCTTTCTTTCTATTTTTTTGCCGTTATCTTGATCTTTTTAAACTTCACTCTCACACTCAAGTCTTCTTCTTGGATCACTACACTGTCCAGTACAGGACCCAGGATCTAGCCTTGAGGCTGAACACTTCCATGGCCAGTGTTCAATGCAATACTTGAAGTAAGTCAGTATTTTACAAAGCATTTAGCTTAGCTAAGTAATATGACTTAAGTCTTTCTGATAGCCATCGCGTCATCACATAGCCAACCCAAAACTGCATGCATGCACAATAAATGCATTACATTAAAATGTGCACTTTTATAATTTGCCTGTGTGCAGCTTATTATGACCTACGTATGTATGAAAGTCACGTGCCTGCCAATCGAGATTGGCTTCAGTCTGCCAGGGAACTGTCTTAGACTTAAGGTTAAAATATGAAGCCAAAAGATTCAACTGTATACCGAAGTTGGCTGAGTATTTCATCTAAGCCAAGCACTGAGTAAAATACTCATATTTCAGACCTAATAACCAAATACTAGCCCAGATCCTCCTAAGTACAGGGTTCTTGTAGGGGGGGGGGGGAACTATTAAAGATGTTACTTTGTCTGTTCTTCCCCACATTCACAAACGCATAGGGACTGTAATGCCCAGTTTTCGTTCTGATACAATTAACGTACGTATGACTCGGTGGGCCATGCATCTCTCAGAATAGTAGTCTGAAAAAAATTAATTGATGTTGAAAAGAATTCACATATTAGAGCAGCTTGCCCAATTTGGCATTCCCCTGTCATAAAGTTCAAAGAAATTTTTTTTTTTTTAATGATTTGATATTAGGCTAGTTGATATGAACATGGATGCATCTATCAATTAGTCATTCTGCAAAAGTTGATGGGGAAGGTATCTCCTAAAATTGGTATTCAAATGGAGTTGTCATGGCTGCATGTATCAACAGGACTTTTTAGGAGAATTTTGCTGCAAATAAGAGAATACTGTTATTTATTCTTAGATAATCGTTAAAAAATTTTATGATGAAATATGTAACAAGAGGTAGAGGGAATATAGACATTTGTCTGATTTTTTTTTAAAGAAGAATTGTTGAACCATTTTCTAAATTTTATGAAATGATCATGCTTTTCATTATCAAAATATGGCATTAAGTACCTTCAATAACTTTGCATTCATATAAAGAAACAGTGTAGAATAATTTATTAATTTTTTTTTTTTTTGATCATGTGGGAATTACAAATTTCAATATGATATTAGGGTGTTTGGGCCTACAAATCATATGAACTCTACTGGGAATTTCACACTGAATATTCAAGCGAAAATTTTCACATCCATACATGTATATTGGAAAGAACATGTATGGGAAATATTATGGTGTACCATTCATATCATGGTCCACAATTATCTTTCATTTGATACAATCAAACCTGCTTTAGCGACCACCTGTCTATAAAGAACACAATTTTTATTTCCCTAGAACAGTGTTTCTCATCGAAACATGTTTAAAACTAGGAACCTGTGCATAAAGACTGCTTTGCTAGTCTCCCTAGTTGTTCTTGACAACCTGAAAGCTTGCCGGACATAGCAACAAATAATGTATGCAAACTGGATTCCAAGCATTGAGGCTCATTTACAAAAAGCAGTTTAATGGAATAGCTCGTCCCTAGATGCTCAGCGAATATATGTGCATAAATTTGTATAAATAACAGAAGCGGTCTATTGCAATGTATTATTTATTTCAATGCAAGCTGTAGTATTCGTACTTGGAGAAACTTTTTTTTTAATAGAATTGTGTGCATTGTACATGTACATTCCTGTAACTGTAGAACTAACTGGGAAGGAGATACACTATGGGTAGCCAAAATGTCAAAACTTTGTTTACACTGTATGTTCCTTATGTTTACTGGATTCTGCTCTCATGCTTTAATGGTCAAGAAAACTATTGTACTTATTATTCCCACACAGTTGTTAAAAGTTTGAGTACCCGGTACCAAAAATGCTGATAAATTGAATATCTACTGTTAGAGATTTGTGTCACATATGGCTGCCCATAGTTAAAACCACACATTTAGAGCATGGTTTAAGTTAAACCGGAGTTCAGAATACGGGCCAATAACATGAATTGTTGAATTGATTTGCACCTGACAAGTACATGTTAATATTTTGTTTACCATTGTGCTGCTATCTACCAAGAACAAAATATCCTGGTGATGATGATGATTATAAGAATACCGGTAATAATAAAATTCACATCATAATTATCATCTCTATAATTGTCACCATCATCTTCATCACTTTCTTCGTCATAGTCACTGTATCTCCGTTATTTGTGACATAATTTTTGGAATGATCGTTATTTTATTGTGTATTTCCATGATTACGATGACATTTCTTACATTTCATATTATGTAATCACTGTCTAGTAAAGTGGTGTGCAGCCATGCAATGAAACAAGCGAAATGAATCATAGATTCCATTTTTTGCTAAATTATATCGAACACCTCATAAAATACCTCATGCATAGTGTGCCACATTTTAAACGAGTATCATGAACAAGATTTAAAACATTGTGGGATCAATGAGAATACATTTTGATGGCCAACACAGAGAGTTGTTTTTTATGAAAGTAGTTCTGTATCACTTTATATATATGTCTAGGTAATACGATCTACACATGTTGATCAATTACTGTCCTGGGCCCCGTCACACAAAAAACAAGTCTGCAATTGATTGCTACTTTGCGATTGATCAATTTGTTATTGTTTATATAATATCAATGATACGATTGATCAATTAATCATGCGATCAATTGCTTTAATAGCTTTATGTTATGGGGCACAGATCCTCTTTGCACCATGGAAACAGTTTACTTGTTGAAAATTTACTAGTCGAAAATTTGCTAATATTGTAAACTAACTCATGTACTCACATGTTACCATGTTGTGGAATGTATTGATATGTAACATGTACTTGTCCCAAAATTATTGGACACTGGTCAACTTATGTAGTTTTAAACATGACCCACTTACACATCTACAACTCCATTTTGTACTGTCAAGCACAAACGAAAGGCAATTTTTGTCATGGATTATTCCATGATGCTTACCATTTCTTGGCTGTTTTTAAATTCATTTGAATTTATTTTCTACTCTTAATAAATGATGTTCTGATTTTATATAGTTCTTATTACATTCACAATGTCTCTTTAGCACTATTACAGATATATTATTACCCCGGTGATCAGATCCAGTCTTGCCCACACACTGGGGGTGCACATTCTTCCAGGTCCACTCGCTATTCATTTAACATGCGCTATGCATAGCGGTCCTTATGAACTGTTATGAATAGTGGTCCTTATGAACGGAGATCCTTATGAATAGCGAGGTAATTTGTCTATGGTTTGCTCGTTATTCATAAGAATCGCTATTCATTTAACATGCGTTATGCATAGCGGTCCTTATGAACTGTTATGAATAGTGGTCCTTATGAACGGAGATCCTTATGAATAGCGAGGTAATTTGTCTATGGTTTGCTCGTTATTCATAAGAATCGCTATTCATTTAACATGCGTTATGAATAGCGGTCCTTATGAACTGTTATGAATAGTGGTCCTTATGAACGGAGGTCCTTATAAATAGCGAGGTAATTTGTCTATGGTTTGCTCGCTATCCATACAAAACTGCTATTCATACTAAACCGCTATTCATTTAGTCACGCGTTATGGATAGCGGTCCTTATGACTAGCGAGGTTACCCCCATTCGCCACTCCCTGGGGAGCATTCCAGCCAGTCACTATTTTACAGGTGCATACGTGCTGATCAAACCGCAATGATGTTCACATCACCTGGGTAGGCAGAAGCAGTGTGGATGAAATGCTTTGCTTATTAATACAGTTGCAGGGATTGAACCCATGATCTCCACATCTCCAGTCAAGCGTTTGGATACGATGTAATAGACAATAATGTAAATGACACCATTGTTGATCGGGATTATTTTCTGAACGCTTGCCAGCAAACTTATTGCTTTGCATACAGCGTGCCATCAGGTGTGTGTGTACCGGATATGGAAGCAAAACCGATGGAAAGGTGTGCTTTCCGTAATAAATTCATCATGGTGTACCCTTGGGTGTACCCTCAAGGGGGGGGGGGCGGGCAGGGCAGGTCTTCCTAATAACATTCTCTATCCAAGCAACAAACAATTCCTCATTTTTCTGTCTTATTGATGCAATATATCCATTTTTTTCCTTCTACAGTTGGAATCTTCTTGTCCTTTCCACCCCCTTATTTGTGTTCCTCCTCAGCCACTTGTCGGTCTACTTTCCTTGTTGGTTTAGGTTGGTATCGCACAGAAATAAGCTTGGTATATTAATAGACTTGATGATATAGATGTAAAGTAGAGTCCTATTTCTATTCATTATGCAAGTAAATGCAACTCTCTGTGAAGTTGATGTGATTTTTTTTTTTAATCCTACAAGCCATGCTCCCTTTGCATACCATACTTTTTAAGCAACAAAATTATATAGTGCCTTTTCCGTAGCTGGAGAATTTCCGTCTTATGTCCTGCTTTTGTGAAATATAGTTCTTTATGATTTATGATTATGATATATGACTATTATGACATGTGCTCAAGGAGTAATACTACATGTATTATAGAAATATAGTTTTTTTTATAGGATATATACAGTGTGACCAAATTGTGGCCATGAAAAAGGGAACTTAGATTTACACTATGCTGTGGACTTTTTTGTGAGATTGCACTTTTTTAGGGGTTGGTACATGTGAAACTAATATTGTCTTTTTAATGCCATTATTATAATACATAAAGTGTGATTTAAGTGAACGTTTATCTTTTTTAGCTGAGACTGTGTGACCGATTTTTGACAGAATTCAGAGGGTTGATTAACAAACATACTGCCGATTCACTCACACTGTAGATAGCACATAGCAAAGTTGATTATTCAAGTGTACATATAACTGACAAATATATATGCATACATGTATATGATGGTATGTTTTTTTATTGTAAGTTTGTAAACTAAGTACATAGATGACTTTTGTATCGATTTATCTCAACTCGCTTGTACAGAAACCCCCAGACTTTTTTTTTCCAAGAAAGGAATAAATGCAAATATTAAGAAAGAAAAAAAGGAGGTACATGGGTCTGTGTGTGATTTATTTGGCGGTCGTCAATCGTTGTTGTGTGAAGGTTGGGATGGCCCTCTCTGCCATCTGCAGTGTAGATAATTTGAGCTGCTCTTCAGTTGCAATGATTGATATACAGCCATGGAAAAAATTATTAGACCAAGAATGGTTACTGATAGTGTTATTTCACTATCATAAAAGCAAGCTACAATTGCTTGAATTTGTTATTCATTCAATGAAATACAATAGAAAAATCAGTTTTATAATTTTGTATGCATATTACAGTACCCTTATTACAGAAGCTTGGTCTAATAATTTTTTCCAGGGCTGTATGATTTTACGAGTTTCACGTTTGTTAAGGTGGGAACGAAGGTTTTCCTCGTCTTTTTTCGCTTCCAACTTGTTAAATGGGTCTCCCATCATCTTCCTGATTGCGAGGGCGATATTATTGGTTGGCATATAGTGGTTTTTTTGTGTTGTTGGTGGTAAGTAAATGATAGGCATAGAAGTATATATTCTTGTATGTGACTCATTTGTTGTTAGCATTTGCTTCTAGATGTTTATTTTACAGTTAACAACATTTAAATGAGGTGATCCGACATCTGTTGTTGGCTTCTCCTTGTGAAAGATATCAGGTTTTATATGCCACATACTAAGAATCTTGCGGTTCGATTGGTCAAAAGGTAATCACGGGATAAAACATAGTTTTCCCCCATTAATCACCCAAGAAGAAAAGTTTGTGACCTTGACGGACATAGTACTTATGTGTTTCGCTGATCTCTTCAGTCCATATAGAGTCACAATGCGTTAATATTTAGGGTACGCGCAAAATGAAAGTGCGTAACCTTTACGAATAGCTCCATAAGCGTACTAAAATTGGCTTAAATTTCTTTTGTGAATTCGGGCGTAAATGTCTTTTTCGAGAAGTAGACAATTGTCTTTCTTGTACTAGTTAAATGTTTCAGATGTGGAATATAAAGCAAATAATCACTTTGTTTCAGGTGATGAGACATGCTATCTTTCCTTAGCTTCGCTTCGGAAAGATGGCTACATCCAGATTGCCTCGGAAGTGATAGTTTGTCCCATCACCTTCACCAACAGTAATTATTTGCTTAAGAGTTTCAGGTTAGGTTTGGGTTAGGCATGTTTGGTCCGGAGATTAGTAAGGAGTTTGATTTGGCTAGATATAGAGTGCAGAATACTTGTCTGCATTTTGTTGTAGAACCAAATTTGTGCTTCCTAGTACAAAAAGTAGTTTAAAAGTTTAAAAAGCAGTTAAAATGACATCGAGTTTTGTTTTGTGTGCAGCGAGCTCCCTACGAAAACGGAAAAAAAACGATGTAGTGCTCAAAACGGTTGTTTTCAAGTGTGATGAGGACCAGTTTTCTAAATTTTAAAGGCACACTCATTTTACAGGAATGATTCTGTAACATATTGGCACCGAACATTGATACACGAAGCATTGAAAAGAGGCAATAACATTACTTTAATGAAATTTATTGACGGGTTTCAAACATTGAATCAGATAAAATCATCAGTACAATCAAGTCCTACACTACATGGATTGAAAAACTAACAAGTACAGAATTTGGCAAAATTTACGTGAGCAACATTCATAGTCCTTTTTTCTTTTAAAAAAAAAGTGAATTTTCACTGTACAAACTTTTACATACATTCCATGAATTTCCATTCTTAAACTTTTTTTACATATGAAATAAAGACATCAATTAAATGTTTGTAAACTATTCAATTTGTGCTGTAACAGATAAAAAGACATATATATTACATTAATCGGGGCAAGATGACGTCACATTTAACTCCGTAGTTGGATGCAAGTTGATTATCGTCTGGTGAGAGCCAAAAAGGACATTAACTTACATTATTTTACCTCAAATTAATATCCTTCCGGACATCGTTTCACAAAACCATCATAAGTACAAGTTCGCCGACATTACATTGAAAATTGTGTATTAGAATCAACTTCATTGAAACGTGTATTAGAATTAACCCGTGTATCAATGGGATGTCGGCGAACGGTTTCAAGAAACGACGCTTTGGCTCTGAACAGGCGAAAAGCAGTATTGTGTGCTTGGAGTCAGAAGGATGTTAACTCATACATGTATCAATGCCCTTCTGGCTTTCAACAAGAGGAAGTTCAAAACTTACAATTATTTCGAGCAAATCACAGAAAAAAAATTAATGTGGATCAAAATGGACTGACTACACTACGTACTAGTACTATTCAAGTTCTTAAAAATCAAAGCATAGCACATTATCTATTTACAACTTCTGCTTTAGTACCTTATGAATATATAACGATTACGAATTGCATATCATACATAACATTAAATTGAGGTGAAGGAATAAAACACATGAAATGGAACGCAATCAAATCGGAATAATTCTACCATACACAAAATATTTATTCTTATTTATATCCCCAAAATTCATTCAAAGCTAAAAAAATCAACTGCAATTTTCAAGCAGAAAACTTGACAAAACTCTGTTTCCTTCCAAGGCACTTTCTTGTGTCAAAACACACTTTGACACCAAACACTTATTATACACCATATCTACACTGTGCATTAACACCAAAATAGCACCTTCTTGCAAACACCTCTCACCTCAACACCTTCTCACAATGTGATATTTTATGACAGAAGTAGAACAGAGCAATTTAATTACTTTCCCTAGTGCTAGTTTAACTGCTGCTATCTTATGAAAATTAAATTAGCTTCTGTGTAACATTGCATCTTTCTGCTCCTGTCATTTAAAAATGTTCTCAGAAATGAAAGATGCCACTGTGTCCGATTTTCAAATTTTCAAATAATTCCAAAGAAGAACATCTAATGTCCAAAAACTGAATAGCTTGAATAGAACACTTTTATATCTCCCCAGACTCTTAACACGGTACCATAATTCGACCCCTACAGTCCCTTTAACAGCTCTTTTTGTTTAAACCACAATACGAAGAAGTACAATTTTTAGGCTAAACTTTGAAGGTACTCGTATCCCAACAGTAATGAGAGCAGTGATGCCTTTTATAAAATACATTCATCTAAAAAACGCCAAGACAACTTTTTTGGTTGTACTTGGAGTATTACGTGTTGACTACTCGATCTACTTAAAATTACTGCATGAAAAGCAAGTCAGAAGAAAGCGATCTTTGAAACATGAGAGATTGGAACAATTACTTATTTTTCGGTCAGTGATCAGTGACTATTACTATGAATAGAGCAAAAATAATTTTTTAAATCTCCCTCCCATAGTTTTTTGAAAAAGAAGACAATTGTCTTGTGCATATGTGACTACTTTAGAAGAGAGGACCTAGGACCAACAAAATGACCTTGCTATATATCTCTTTATAACAAGTTTCCACTGTGTATAATGCTGTATAAAAAATTGCAACTTGGTAGAAGACCATATTCTTTGTATTCTATACATATGAAAACTAAATGATCCAGGGCCGTCTTGCATAAAAAGTTGCATTTAAATGCAATGCCCAAATGCAAGTTCTATATATATATTATATATATACAATCCTGATTGGTTTGAAAATCAAGTTGTGTTAATTATTCACTTCTTAAATTGCATTTTAATGTAACTCTTTAAGGAAAAGACCCTAGATGACACAAAATAACTAATGTTTCATTGTAGAATCAATCTCATATCTCCTTTCTCTTTTTTTGCGATTTTTACATAATCTGAGGTAGAAACCAAACGTTGAATATGTACAGTAGCAGAAGGGTTATACGGGTATATTTTCCACATAAACTATAAACTCTGCATACCTTCATGTAGTTTGAAATATTCATCCTCTGCATAATACACATATTGTCTGTTCAGCGCTAGAAGGGCATAAACTCTTATTTTAACACAGGGTTAACGTCCTTCTGGTTCTCAAAAGACGATATGTGGGTTAATGGTTATAGTATACAAGCAAAAGACGAAGCAAAAATTCACAGAATACACCATTAAATCTTGACGTCATTTTACAGAGCTACATGCATCTGTACGCATTCATGCACAAGTTTAACACGACTACAGGCAGCTTGAGCGTATGCACTGAGCAGCAGCGAAAAACACACTCAACTCTGTAATCATAACCTTCATGCTAGCTATTCCAACATCAAAAGGAGGTAAATATATTTGTTAATGATATATGAAATGAATCTGTTCACACTGCGCACAGGTTTCTATATGATATGAGACAATTTCTTTTTCAATGGTATCTTTTTTTTTTTAGTTGTTGGCTAAACTATTCATCAACATATTTCATTTAACTCTTACAATGTCTATTCTCGGAGGATAATAGCATATTACTTGGCTAAAAATGCACAACTCTTCATCCAACTATAACATAGTTTACATTGTTTATCTTTCTTGCTATAATGTCCACTCACAGAGGATAGTTGAATCGAATCTTTCCACATTTTCAAGTGCTACATTCATCTCCAAAATGAGTGACATGGTAATTGCATTCCATTCAAATATTCATGACCATGAAAGAAGTGGCAGCCTCAAGCTACCGATGACATTAATCACATTTTAATTTTTTAAACAATAAACACGAGACACAGTTCCCTCCCACCCCCCCCCCCCCAAAAAAAACTCTTGATATAAAAAGTGAATCAACGACAACTTACATGGTACTTTACACTACTATTTACAGATAAAAGCACTATCAAAAGTGTTGCTAAAATTTTATAATGCTTCATAATATGATATTAAAATCAGTAAATTCAGAAACACAGAACCGCCAACTCGGAATTTATTAGATTTCTACACTCCTGTTGTGGCAAACTTGAGGAGAAATATTCAAGAAATAAATACAGTATTCTGTTAAACTAATACAAGGGTTTAAAACAAAAGACGTCACAGTCGTTAAACTGGGTGTTTGGGAGAGTAAATGCAAATAAGAAAACTGCACCAAATTTGTGGCTAATTCCTCTCTCCTTCAATTATATCTCAAAGTTTACACAAAAATGGCAGTTGGAATTTTGAGCAACGCGACAGGGATGTACTCATGCAGCAATGTTATTTACAAGAACACAGCATCTACTGAAAGCCAGAAGGATGTTAATGTTAATGCCCTTCTGACATTCAACAAAAACATTCATAAACATGAATGAAAACAAGACAATAAACTTAACAAAACAAGGAGGACAGACATTCTAAGGAAGACACGGCATAAAGAACATCAATGACCCAAAAACATAGGTGAACAAGCGATGAAGAGAACATCCAACAGAAAAAGTCAAACAGACGGTCATGTCCCAGGGAAGACGAGACATAAAGTGGCACAAATCATGGAAGAAAATGTGACACCACTGAACATGACAAACATGACTGCTTTCAAGATATGATGAAGACAAGAATTACAGAATTCTGGAAATGGTATAACGAGCCAAAATGATGATCGTGGTACGATGCATTGTAATTGATGCCATAACAATTGTAATTAAATTAAAATAGATACAATCACGCAATGAACAATCGTAAATCATATTACTTACGTTGCATCCCTTCTTTAAAAACACTTTGCAGCTAATTTGAGATAATCACACACCTAAATTGAATGTCTCATGAGTCCAAATGAGTTGAAACTGAATATAACAGTGCTGATATGGGTAATCAAAAAATCACATGTATATTTTCTAATGGACAAAGGTTTTTGCATGTAATTGCCATATTGTTTTAGTACTATGAATAACATGGACAACCGTGATGAAGAAATGATTAGCAAGTGTTGAAAAGCTCACAAATGAAGCAGTTTTTGTTTGAATATGCATACTCTGAAAAAGCTTTGAAACCGTTTTGAATGAGGAGGTAAAAAGCAATATGAAATACAGCACTATCACAATCTTTGCTTTGATAAATGTGGAAGGGGTTTATCACTGAACAACACCTGCAGATTACATGTATGGATATTGACACCAGGCCACCACAATCAGCATCTTCGAAGTTTTGGTAAAAGCATCTTTGATAAGCAAACATTGCATCATCTTTCAGCAAACTTTTGTAACATTGCCACCCTGAAATGGGATATTTTTTACGATTTTGCAGCGAACTTTGTGAATGAAAAGACAAGGTATTTCTTAGCATCTAACTTTGTAAAGTTTGATCAACATGCCATCTTCCGATTAGCAGAGTATGAGATGTCTTGTTAGGGTGTAAGAAACGGTTGCCTAGCGAGCAGCTTCATAACCAGGGAACACTTCATTGAGGATGGCCTGTAGATTCTTGTTATAGCTCAGGCTGTAGCCTTTCCCGAGGTCGAAGCGGCAAGTCGGGCAGGTGAAGATATCTGCCTTGAAGGAACGCTGCAGGCAGGACTGCGGAAGAAAGAAAGGAAGGATACAAAGAGAAGATGAGATATTTTAAATTGACACTACTCATTTGCTAGCTGCTTTGTCTGTTCCAGTCATTGTCGATCAAGGCTTTCTATCTTTTTTTCAATCTCTGGTTATTTATCATGTGGTGGTCCTACTGTGCCTCGTCAGGCATTGATTTGATCAACGTATTTAATATCTGCTGTCTCCCACTGATTGTCTTTCCTTTAACTTTTCCAGTTAATAACCTAACACTTATACAAGTCCATACAGAATAAAAAACAAAGAATGCCAGCAGAGCCATCACTTCTGTCAACTCTGGAGTCTACCTTTAGGCAATTTTCTTGAATTTTCCACATTATATTCAATATAACCCCCTTTTTTTGTCCTTGACTGAAAAAAATATATATCTATATGAAAAGAGACGACACTGGCACAGCCACAAGTTGCCTTCCTATTTTGAATTGGGATGTCTCATTTCTTCGAAATTTGACAATAGCTTTATCTTTCATAAAATATACAAGTACAGAAGTACATCAGCATCCCTTTTATCTGTAATGGAATCATCAGCATGTGTTACTTCTGTATTCAGCAGGACTCTTCCACTTTAGGAAATAGGGGTTGCTGTCTTACCTTGCAAATGTTGTGTGAGCATGGCGTAGAGATTGGCTGATAGACAACTTCTTGACAACAGATACAAGTGAAGGCATCCTCAACGGCCGTGATGAATTTCTGACAGAAACAAAAAAAATTAAAATTCCTTGTAACGAAACACATTTTGAGTTGTGAAAATTAAGCGGATCCCACTTTGAAATACAGAGGTTGATTAGAAAATCTGTATTTTTGGTTTACGATGCAGAGGTCGTAGGTTTGAGCCCCGTACAGAACTTACGCCTTACACCGATTCTTTCTACCCAGCTGTTATATGGGTGCCTGGTAGGATGCGAATGTCATTGTGGTTGGAACAGCATGTGCGTACCAGTGGCATGGTGACAGGCTGGAATGCTCTGGTGGAGTGGAGCATGTACACTGAAAAAGCTGAAACTTAATCATATCCAGTGAGAGGGTTCATAATACACTGCAAAGTGCATGCACTACACACCTCTTGACAAGTATTTTCTCATAATTATGTGTAACTGAAAGCACTTTCAATGAACTTTGTCATAAATATGTCTGTTTTAAGCGCCTTGGGCATCCTGTTTGGTTGGATAGGGAGTGAGTTACAAAGGTCTGTATCATTATGTATAATTATCATTGGAAATGCTCTATGAAAAAAGAAAAAAACAGTTACAATTATTCTTATCACTTCCGACAGAAAACAAGCCCTCACCTTTCCACTGTTACACTCTTCGATGATGGTCTTCCATTGATCCTTGTTCACTTCATCTTCGTCCACCATCTTCTGTGTCTCCTTGCTCAGCTCAAATTTAGGTTTCTTTGGCGATGGCTTTTGGGGTTCTTCTGAAAGAAGGGGGAAAAGGGTTAAAAAGCTTATAAAACAAGAGCCCCAGGGGGCACGACGCTCACCTGAGGTGAATCAATTCACATGTGGTGCATGTTCTCTCTAGCACCACCAGGAGATATGTTAGAAATTGAAACAACTAGGAGGATGTACATGAGATGATGTTAGAAATTAACATAATTCCCCCCCCCCTCCCACCCCATGGTCTACAATGTCATGTATTATTTGAATCCCCTACCTAAGGATGATTCCTACCAAGATTTGGAGAAGATCAGAATATACATTTTGCCTGGCAGCGCACCCCCCCCCCCCCTCCAGTATGTTACCCCCACAGGGCCACTCAGAGAAATTTCATGAACATTCATTCTTCATCTATAGAGGTATCTCCATACACAATACCAAGTCTGAGCTATGCCTGGTTCTTGAGAAGATGTTTGAAATTTACATAGCTTTTACAATTGGGGGCCCTCCCCCTGGCCCCCCATGTACCATTTTAGCAGCTTTGGGTCCCCTACCCCTAAGGATGATTCCTACCAAGTTTGGTTGAATTCCGATTATGTGTTTTGGAGAAGATCAGAATGTACATTTTGCCTGGCAGCGCCCCCTCCAGTATGTTACTCCCACAAGGCCCCTATAGGGCCACTCAGAGAAATTTCATGAACAAAATTCATTCTTCATCTATAGAGGTATCTCCATACACAATACCAAGTCTGAGCTATGCCTGGTTCAAGAAGATGTTTGAAATTTACATAGCTTTTACAATTGGGGGCCTTCCCCTTGGGCCCCCCCCCCCATGTACCATTTTAGCAGCTTTGGGTCCCCTACCCCTAAGGATGATTCCTACCAAGTTTGGTTGAATTCTGATAATGGGTTTTGGAGAATAAGATGAAAATGTAAAAAGTTAACGGACGACGCACGACGCACGACGCACGACGGACAAATTTCCATCGCAATAGCCCACTCGAGCCTTAGGCTCAGGTGAGCTAAAAGGTTCCTAAGGAAACAGCAAACATGAACAGATGCAAAGAATCCTTCAAAACCTCATTTTAATACAATGTTGACTGCCCAAATTTAGCCGATAACCAATCTTTTTCTCCCCCCCCCCCCCCATCTCTTAATATCGTTCTTCCTATTGCTCCTAGAAATATGACAGTGGATTCTTTTACCCTGCTGGATATGGATATCAACATTTTGATCATCAATGTAAACTGTGTTCCTTAATGACTTACCAGACCAGTATGGAACCTGGAAAGGACTTTTTAGAAGTTAACGAGCTAGACCAGAACAGAATTTCGAGTTGCAAGCTACAGCATTATGTGTGAAGTAGTTTGCATCTGTAGGAAGTCTAAGGAAGTCTAGGGTTTAGCAGTGGTGCTATGAGCATACGAACCAGTTATCAGGAAGTACTGTAAAAAGCCCTTCTAAGGCATATGTTCTATATGTAGTTACAAAATGCATAATTCTGTAGAAATATCAATACAAATGAAATGAAGCCTGTCTTCTAAATTATTGTAAAATCTTAACTTGGGTTTATCCCTATTATATATATATATATATATATATACCCTCTGAAAGAAACAATACATTTAGATGCCCAACTTTTATTCTTGAAGAGGAAATCAAATATCCTACCTTCTCTTTGTCTCTTCTTTCCTTTGCCCTTCTTTGATTTCTTATCCTCCTCCTCATCATCTTCTGACGATCCCTTCTTCTCTTTCTCTTTCGCTGCTTCCTTGGCTGCCATGACCTCCAGGTAACCATCAGGGTACTGCGAAAAGGAGGAAATGCAGGCAAATCGGATATAGTGCAAAGGGCTACATTAACACTTTGTCCGCTTTGATCTACTTATGGAACAAACTGGACCACCACAGTAGACTTTTATCACACATAATAATGTGATAGTCAAAGTTTTAGTCTGCTGTGAATGAAAAGTTATATACAGCGACACCTGTCTATAAAGACCGCTCAAGGGAGACGAGCAGTCTTTATGAGCAGGTGGTCTTTATGTACAGGTTCCTTTAATACATGTTTCAATGAGCAACAAATTTCTAGGGAAACAAAAATCATGGTCTTTATAGACAAGGTAGTCTTTCTGTACAGGTGGTCGCTAAAGCAGGTTTGATTGTATTGGCCATCCTATGCTTACAACGTCTCTGGTGGCTTTTCTGTCAAAAAATATCGGCATTCTTGACTCCTGCATGGACAAAGCTTTCGAAGTACTAAATGGCAAATTTGGTCCAACATTGTCTGGTGTATATATATCCCTGAACCCTGAAACATATTTTGGTACCTTACAATGAAACTCAGAGTTAATATTGTTACAAAGATTTAAACTCCACAGACAGTATTTAAGAATTTGGATCTATCAAACTTTCTATAGCCGAGATCTTGCCGGGGTGGGGGCCCAGAAAAAGTTGCTTTCAAAAGTTCCAGTTGGAACAGGGCTAACCCTTTGGAGACTACTCAATATTTCTTTCCCTTCTTCATCCATTGGGCTACAGCCAGTTTTCTCAGGCTTAGTACAGTGAAACCTGTCTATAAAGACCACTCAAGGGAGACAAGAAAAGTGGTCTTTATGTACAGGTTCCTTTAATACATGTTTCAATTAGAAACACTTTTCAAGGGAAACAAAAATTATGGTCTTTATAGACAGGTGGTCTTTCTATACAGGTGGTCGCTAAAGTATGTTTGACTGTATTTCACATGTTAATGGGTAAAAATGTATCATCCTCACCTCCATCTCTAGTCCTAGCTCCTTGATCTTCTTCTTACCAGCCTTGCTCCAGGGGGCTGGGGAAGGGTCATCTCTTCTGATCAGGTACCTCCAGACTAGGAAACCACTCTTACCCTTCTCAGGCCAGTACTTCACAATCTGTACAGGTAGAGATTATGAGGAAATGGTATATCCCACATCGTAACAACTGATGGGTAAAAGTATATGACGAAATAGTCCATGACAAAGCTGCCCATGAGGAAATACACTAACTTTCAAACCACCAAACCACTCCTACCTTCTCATGCCAGTACTTCATAATCTGTACAGAAATAAAAATATACGTACAAGATGGCACATCCCACCCACAGTAGCTACAAAATAAATGCTTGATTCCAGATGGAATCAGCCACAGCACATTGTCAGGTTCTAATAAACTTTTGATAAAACCACCACCTCCTCTTTAACAGAGTGCACTTTCTCTCATCAATTATTTTTTGCACAAAAAATACTTTTTAAACAAGTTACAGTCATCTAGAATGGAATGTTATGCTCCATTCATGACGTACAACACACACACACACACATATATATATATATATATACACTTGTAGGGTGCTCTCCTTGTAGGACTGAGAGTGCTCGATGCGTTGCAGAGCAATATAGACAAAGACAAAGACAGAGAGGAAGGTAATTATGCATGCAAGAAAGTCACTTCTGTTTGATAAAGGCACTCCTTGGAGAAAGAAGGAAAGCAACAGCCTATTCGACGTCACAATGGGGAGCTTTGACGGCGCTGAAATCTGCGAGCTCGTTGGTCTGTTCATCCTCAATACACTGTCAAAGGAACACAGAAACGGAAGCATTGGACTGTACGCCGTATTCAAAAACATCCCCAGCAGAGAAGCAGACTGCATCAGAAAGAAAATGATCGGCACATTCCAGAAGTTTGGTCTGAAGATCACAATAAACTGTAACTTGAAAATCGTGAATTTTCTTGATATCACGATGAACCTGAACAACGGAGAATACTCCCCATACCGGAAGCCGAACGACAACCCAGTATACCTACTCAAACCCGGTACAATCTCTGCCCTCGACCAGCAAACACACAAAGGACTTCACGCCGCCAGCCCCCCGCTACCAATCCATCCGACGTCCGCACTCACGTCCACTCAACTCTCGGACATAATAGCGCCACCACCGACAGCAACCCGCCCACACCTCCGGCCGCCGATTCCTCCGACGTCCGCACACACTCCATAAAACCCCGCCGCTCGTCTAGCACACTTCACTCCTGATGACGGACAGTCAACCTGTCCGAAACGTCGAGTAACCTCCTACTCAAGCCTCATCTACTCAAACCTTCGCTACTCAATCGCTGCTCATCCATCGATCATCAACCAAGTCTTCTCATCTCATCTCATCTGGTCTACAGTCCTTTTCAGGACTTCACCCATTGTCACGAAAGATTATTTCTTCTTTTCTCTCTTGTCATCCTTTCTCGTCTATCCATTTCTAATTTCCTTTTCCCTTTCCTCCTACCAACACACATGGTGAACCGTAAACCTTCTCCACGAACCCAGTATACATTGACCGGCAGTCAAACCACCCGCCTACGATCATCAAAGAATCTCCCGGCATCGATAAGTAGACGGATATCAGACATATCCGCCAGTGAAGAGGCATTTGACAGGGCGGCACCAACGTACGACAATGCATTGAAGAGCAGTGGGTATACCGAAGGCCTGACTTACATGAACCAGAGACCTGCAGGAAGACGAGGGAACAGAAGGCGGAACATTACTTGGTTTAACCCGCCGTGGAGCAAAAGCGTTTCGTCGAACATTGGAGGCACATTTCTTCAGATGATAGACAGACATTTTCCGAGGGGATCTAAGTTACACAAAATATTCAATAGGAACACAGTAAAGGTCAGTTACAGCTGTATGCCCAACTTCTCCAGCGTCATCAAGGCCCATAACACGCGTATTTTGGTGAAGCAGAAGACGGATGAACCAGAGTATAGAGCGTGCAACTGCAGGGCTAAGAATGATTGTCCACTCCAAGAGAACTGCCTGGCCACCAACATTGTGTACCAGGCGGATGTTTCGACGCAGGACAGCACAATGACCTACATTGGCCTTTCGGAGCCCCAATTCAAGCTGAGGTACGCGAACCATCTGCATTCATTCCGCAACGAGAATCGCAGGAGTACCACCGAACTCTCTAAATACATATGGGACCTCAAAGAGGCAGGCACCCCGTATACCATCTCATGGAAGATCGCCAAACACGCGAGGTCTTACACCAACGTTTTAAAGCGATGTCTTACACCAACGTTTTAAAGCGATGCGACCTGTGCCTTACGGAGAAACTCCTTATCCTGACCGCGGACAAGAGGAAGCTGCTGAACAAGAGGCCGGAAATCGTATCGAAATGCAGGCACGAGAACAAGTTCTACTTAGCCAAATTTGCGAGAGAATACACGTAGAGACTCTTGACTTTTCATTTTTTCATTTTATCATTTTTTATTTTTCTTTTTTTATTTTTTCTTTTTCTTTTTCTTTTTCTTTTTCTTTTTCTTTTCTTTTTATTCAACATATTTACTCTATATCCCACGTATCTGCATTACTTTCATTACTTTCTATTTTCTCTGATCTGCCTAGCGGATTAGGGATTAACGCCCCCAGCGTTTGCTAAATCAACATTTTCTTGACTTACCTATTACGTGCTTGCTATGGAATTTGACAAGGCATTGCGCGCTTGTCATGGAGACTTGAACTGCGCGCTTACCATGGAGACTTGTATTGCGCGCTTACCATGGAAACTTGCACTGTGCGCTATACGCGGAATTGCGCGCTTACCATGGAGACTTGCATTGCGCGCTTACCATGGAAACTTGCACTGCGCGCTATACGCGGGATGAGGGTAAAAAAGGATTGTTCATTGGAATTGAAGTACATTTTGCCTGAAGATTGCTATTAAAAGCATGAAACTCGGAGTAGCAAATAGAACCATGTGTTAGTGTGCATTCTTTGTCTTTGTCTATATATATATATATATATCATGACATAAGCAGCATAAGCGCATTACACTGTGCCTATGCGCAATCTCACAGAGGCCATGCAACAGCAAGCCAGCTTACTGTATGGGTTATTTGTAGTATGTGTAATGTACTATTTAATAACTGAAATATTTTTATGACAGAGTGATCTATCTTTGATTGATTTTTCCCTTAAGAAAATCTGTATAGCATGGTGCAATGACTGCTGCAATGTGCAACTGAAGTCAACTGTATTCCCACAAGAGAAGGATACAACAGGACACTCACCTTGTAAATACCGTCGTATCTGTTGCCCTCTTCCGGGGCGTACTTTGAGTGCTTGCGACCTTTGGCATTGCGGACGACCCTAACAGGCTTGCCGGCCTTCCAGTCCTTGGCTTCGTTTCCTTTGGTCTTATCGATGGGAGCATTGCAGTTACGAGCAAGGGCGCTAGAAATGACAGAAAATTTGAATGATAAACATTGAACAGGAATAAACCTTGATCAAACTGCAGTTTTTAAATATTGGAAAGAAACCTAAAAAGAAAGTTAGGAGCAAAGTAGCTGAACAGTGTTGGTTTATGAAAAACTAACCAGGACTCTCAAGGTTGTGTGGAATTTGGCAAAGACCATGTACAAATGCTGCAGACTTGGCTGTCCATTGCTGGAACCTACTGTGGGCTTAACATCTCATTCACCAACAGTCTTTGTTGGACACAAGTTCCGTCACTTATCTGAATTTGGAATCAAAAGTGTTGTAACGTCTTTGATGAAGGCAATAATTCTTCATGCCACAAGCACACATATTTTTATTTTGTAATCCCTACACTACTTACCCCCCAAAAAAGAAAAAACTAAAAAACAAGCAAGCAAAATAGGGTATTTGACAGATTTCTTGACTTACAGATTCATCTTGGAGAGCTTTTGGTCATGTGACTGCTCGGCAGTACGCTTGTTCCCAGACAAGTCTCTCCCTCCGCTACCTGTGTAGTAGAACTCGTCACCATTATCCTGTTTGGTGTTGGGGGGGGGATAAATAAAACAGGAGTTGAAGTACAGCAGGAGTTTGAATATTTTGAAGAATAGTTTGTTGCCAGCAAGTACAGAATCTTGCACTTGAGAAATCTACATTACCTCCAGCTTCCAGTGCCAATATTTTATGACATATAGTCTGCTATAAGCCAATAAAAGATCATTAAAACTAGTCCAAATTTGGTTCAAAGCTTAATTCAGAATATGTGGCCATTTCAAGTAAAATCCTTCCCATTGGACATCGCTAATGTCATATTCTTCCACAGGGGAATAAAGAGGATGTGAATTTTTTTTCACCTTAACTATAACCTACCTCTCGTTCTAAGATTAAAGGACAAACTTACCAAATCATCTTCATATCCTCCTGCTAGCACAATAGAGTATGCCCCTTCAAACTCTCGGCCATGTATACCAGCAACATGGGGTCGATGCACTCCAGCCTCACTGACCTGAAAGATAGGAAAATACGGTCACACCTGCTTTACATAACGTTTGATGAAAGGCTCCCCAGCTTTCACTTTCTTTCAGATAACTTAATATTCCTTGGTCTTTGGGGGGAAATAAGATCAATGATACACAGCAAGAAACAATCTTAATGAGGCCAAATGCACCTATGTCTGATTTGGCCGAAGACCTTCAGTTTAGTGACTTTGAGACTATTTTGGTTTCTCAGCTGCAGCACTACAGAAAGATAAATGAATACAACATATCAACTACTTAGAGCTAGAAGGACTGTGAACTCATATGCCATAACATTGATTTAATGCCTCTCTTTACAGAAGACAAAATATAAATCAACTTACCTGAACCCTGAACTTCCATAGCTGTCCAACATGAATACCTGGGATGACACCAAAATGATTGGGTGGGACAATGGTGCACACTTTGGTCCTACCCTGGCAGGCCATACCCTAAAAACAATCACCGAAAGGAACAGAATTAAGCATTATTTTGTAAGGACATTACAAAAATAATGCCTAACTTTCACACTTTTCTCATTAAAAACACACAAAAACTTTTCAAAACACGTATCATAATGTAACATATGGCCGCAGCCGAGATAGAGTTCGCTCTTTGACACCACTCACTATTTCCCATCATAATCTCAAGAATGTCTTCCATCTCAAGATTAAGACTGTGTCAGTGTCAGGTCTGTCAGGTTATATCTCTGTCACACCAAGAAGTCAGACACCATACCAACAACAGACTGGACAAAACATTTACATTGCCCCAGATGGCCAAAAATCGGTCGCTATGGTGTCGGTGTGGAGTCGATGTCGGGGGTGTGACTATAAGGTATTAACAGACTGCTACAGGCCAAGCTGTAACGTTGTACAACCTGTCTCAGCACCCTCCTGGGTCCTGTTTCATAAAACTTATATAATCATATATTAACAACTGCCACATATCTATGAAAAATTTGCTCTCAGCCAATCAGATCCAAGTATTTCAGTAGCTTATAACTGTTATTGTAACTTGTCATTGATATCAAGTTTGATGAAACGGGGCCCTGGTAACCTTCATACCAGAGGGAGGCTAACAATGACTTGAATAGCGAAACTGGATGCTTGGTGGACACCGGTTGCCTTTAAATTCGCTATTTGACAAGATAAGATGACTCCATAAAGTGGACGATGAAGTTGAATCAGGCTCAACTTAGTTTGCTTTAAGAATACAAGCCCCCCCCCCAAAAAAAAAACCCCGCAACAAAACATCAACAATAAAAAAAAAAAAGTGTTAAGTGTCCTGTAGTTTAAGAGATCAGAGAAAGCCTTGATACTCAGTTCAGTGTGGTCTTACACATTTTATTCCTTCCATTTCTTTACCTTCTCAGGTTGGTGATGTTGTTGATGCAATAGACAGGAGTATGGGAGCCTGGTTTGAGGCGGACATTGTGAAAATCACTGGACCTATGAACTTTGACCTTTGACCTTACCTTTCCCCAGTCCCTCTGAGAGGTGGATGTTGCAGACGCCATCCTGGCTTTCTTCTTGCTCGCCTTGAGTTTCTGTCCAGCCATAACAACTTCTGAGGAGTCATTCTTGCATAGAGGGCAGTACCTGGAAGAATGATTTAGAGATTTAAAGCAATGACTTTGTTTCTGTTCTAAAGACCAAAGTTCTTTTTTCTTGCCCAGTTTTCCATCACCTCTCACAACTTGCAGGGCCCTGTTTCATAAAACTTGTTATCAATAACAACTGCCTCATTTCTATGACAAATTCGCTCTCCGCTTATCAGATTCAAGGATTTCAGTAGCTTATAACAATTATTGTAACTTGTTATTGATAGCAAGTTTTATGAAATGGGGCCCTGGATCATCATTCATATATATTGGGCAGTACCTAGTGAGAATGATTACGGAGGTTACAGTATGCATTTCTGTTCCATAGAATGGCTTTCTTCTTGCTCGCCTTAAGTTTCTGTCCGGCCTTAAGTTTCTGTCCGGCCATAACAACTTCTGAGGAGTCGTTCTTGCATAGAGGGCAGTACCTTGACAATAATTAGAGCAGTGTCAAAATATCTCCCCAAAAAATGTTTGTTTTCTGTTACGAAGACCAAATATCTTTTTGCTTGCTTAGTTTCTCCCCAGCCCTTACAAGTTCTGAGGTGTCATTCTTACACAGGGACGGTATCAACACACTAAAATTCCTAGGATACTGAAATGACTGGTTTTTATATACATTTTCGAAGGGAAGGACTCCATATTTCATCTTTATACTGACTAAAACTTACTAAAAGTTTTACAATCTACAGTTGGGTCACATGAGGACAGCTAAGAAATAAATTCATGTTTAAGAATCTGTATTAAATTGGAGCTGATGCAACGACAGCTTCTCTAGACAGGGGCATTTTGAATTTCATCTGTGGCTACCCTCAAGGACGCCAGACTACATGAACATAAGATACCAGGACGTGGCATACTTGTTTTCCTTAACTTTATTTTTCTGTGGATAAACCATCAACCATTGATAACTACAAAACATTCCCCAGCAAAAGGATCCACTCAGAAAATATTGGACGCTTGTCATATTTCTTCTGAGTTAACGATTAAGGCATTTTGAAAAATTTACACAACAGCGTCCATGAAAAAGTTTTAGAGATATTCATCCAAACAATGGTTCCATATATCAGACCTAAACTAAAAGGTGCTACCTCCCCCAAACTTGACTCAACTCGACCCTCTACTGTGAAGTATATACTTTGAAATATGCCTTTTGATGGATCTTTTAAAGCTGCATGAAACTGGTAGAATTTGAAATGCGCCATCTTAAGGTCATTCCTAATTAATATTATAATTGGAGATTAGTTGCGTTTTATTTTGAATTTTAAATAACTCGCTTGAAAAATTAGCACTTTATTTATTTCAAACTATTACTTTTGACTTGCAAATACAGAAAACTGCCTGCAAGTACATTCTAAGCTTCTACAAGGGAGAAAGGTGCATGATGGGAAAATCAGACGCACAGATGTTTTCCAAATCCTGTTAAAAGATGGCGCAATTTAGGAGGTTCAGTTTAAGGCAACTTTAACAGTTCCCTTTAATATGACTTCAATGCTTAATACATCTCATTGATGAACCAGGCACAGAATATCTGCCAAAAGATCAAATTTCCATTGGAATGTGTCCTTGTTACTTTGAGCAAAGTCTCCCAGTCAACTTTAGGTATCGGAACTTACCATTCATCAACATCAGGAATGGACTCCATGGGCGGGTCCAGGCAGTAGATATGAAATGCCATGTCGCACTCGTCACAGAGTAATGTCTTGTCTTCATCCTCCTTGCTGCCACACACATGGCATGCACAGTGCTTGCACTTCCTCTGTGGGTTGTCTTTGCAGTGTGTACAGTTTGGTGTAGTGGTTCCTGGACAAAACATAATACAGGATAACTGTGACATGAAATTATGAAATATATATAAATTTTAAAATTGTGTACATGGTGATAAGAAAGAAAGGATGTCAGGTCTTACCAAAAGGCAATAGCCCATTCACTGAAGATAAATTCAAAGATATATCTCCTACTAATGTTTGACCATCTTTATTAATGTGCAAATAAAGAACAGGACATGCACAGAGATGCGACATAACAATTCAAGCTATTATTTTGATCAGGCAAAGCTGCGGGCTATAAGATCATACATGTACATATTTTAGATCAAGGATCATTGACAAACTTTTGAAGGGAGTTTCCTCTGCTACAAAGATGGAGAGATCCTTTTTCAAATCACTTAACAATTACCAGGTACAATATCAAGGACGAAATGATCACACATCTATAAACCACAGGACCTTTGACATACTTTTGACTGGCGTCCCCTCCGCTTCTATCGTGGCGGCGTCACATGTCGACTCCCCCAGCTTCTCCACCTTGAAGATCTCTTCCGTCAGACGGACTTTACAGTCCTTCAGGACGTCGCCGCTTGGGCCAAGGAGGATGTCTCCGACTAACTCCTTGTACGTCCTTGTCTCTTTCTATAAAACAAAACAATGGAACAAACAAGAATAAAGACGTTTCTTTGTGCGTCCTGTTCAAAGATAGACAATGAAAACACCGAATAACGCGTCCTGGTACCTGGTGATCCTCAAGTCACCAGATGACTGACGAGGTAAATTTCATTTACAAAAAGGATACGCAGAGGAAACTTCAACAATTCCCCACCATCCTTGCCATCTATAGCATTTCTTTCAAGTTTTAAAATCTTCCCTGATGATTGCTTGGATAGTTATGAGTTTCAAAAAAATTTTAAGCCCCAGATAGTCTACCTTCCAAAATCAACCTAAACATGCCGCTTTGGTAATCTTTCCCATGTCGTTGTGGTACATTGGTTAATTCACATATTTGGCTTTTTAAGCTGTGACCAGGGTAGTAATGTTGGAGCGCCTGGAGCGCCAGGAGCGCCAGGAGCGTCCCAGGCGTGACGGACAGGGCAGACAAAAAGCTACCATCATCAGCAACTCCTGAGAGGATAACTTTCCCTGATTATAGAATCATGCAGATTATATATCCTTCTACAGTCAAACCTGCTTTAGCAATCACCTGTATAGAAAGACCACCTGTCTATAAGGACCACCATTTTTGTTTCCCCAGAAAAGTGTTTCTCATTGAAATGTGTATTAAACGAACCTGTACATAAAGACCACCTGCTCATAAAGACCGCTTTTCTTGTCTCCCATGAGTGGTCTTTATAGACAGGTTTCACTGTATATCCTTATCCTACAACCAAATCTTCTCCGAAAATTGCTCGGCTGTCATGAGCTTTCATTAGATATCCATTGAAGTCCCTGATATTCTACCTTCCAAAATTGACTTGATTATTTATTCACATTGGTAATCTTCCCCCACATCACTTAAGAGTAACCTCAGAGAGGATAATTTCCCTATGTTGTTAGAAATATGAAGTAAAGACATCCTCCTACATGTATATCCTTACCCTACAACGAAATCTTCTCTAAAAACTATTTGGCTTTCATAAACTTTCAAAATCTTTCTTTTGAAGACCCCTAATTTTCTACTTTCCAAAACCACTGTGGGGTATTCTTCCCCATGTCCTTGAAGAGGAACTTCTGAGAGGATAAATTTCCCTGTTGTTAGAAATATGAAGTAAAGACATCCTCCTACATGTATATCCTTAATACCCTACAACGAAATCTTCTCTAAAAATTATTTGGCTTTCATAAACTTTCAAAATCTTTCTTCTGAAGACCCTGATTTGCTACTTTCCAAAACCATTGTGGGGTATTCTTCCCCATGTCCTTCAAGAGTAACCTCGGAGAGCATAAATTTCCGTTGTTAGAAATATGAAGTAAAGACATCCTCCTACATGTATATCCTTACCCTACAACGAAATCTTCTCTAAAAACTATTTGGCTTTCATAAACTTTCAAAATCTTTCTTTTGAAGACCCCTAATTTTCTACTTTCCAAAACCACTGTGGGGTATTCTTCCCCATGTCCTTGAAGAGGAACTTCTGAGAGGATAAATTTCCCTGTTGTTAGAAATATGAAGTAAAGACATCCTCCTACATGTATATCCTTACCCTACAACGAAATCTTCTCTAAAAATTATTTGGCTTTCATAAACTTTCAAAATCTTTCTTCTGAAGACCCTGATTTGCTACTTTCCAAAACCATTGTGGGGTATTCTTCCCCATGTCCTTCAAGAGTAACCTCTGAGAGCATAAATTTCCCTGTTGTTAGAAATATGAAGTAAAGACATCCTCCTACATGTATATCCTTACCCTACAACGAAATCTTCTCTAAAAATTATTTGGCTTTCATAAACTTTCAAAATCTTTCTTTTGAAGAACCTAATTTTCTACTTTCCAAAACCATTGTGGGATATTCTTCCCCATGTCATTGAAGAGGAACTTCTGAGAGGATAAATTTCCCTAGGTTTTCAGAATCCTGAAGATACATTAGACATTAAAACATCCTCCTAAATTCTTCACAACTAAATACAGCTTAAGCTTAACTGTAGGGTAACAATTTATGGCACCACTTTTATATCCTTGATTCTCGCTGCCAACATTAACAAAAACAGTTGGGTCTTCTCCGCCAAAGATAGATTGCTTTGTAGACTTCATTTTACTCCATATTACATAATAGAGAGCAAAAAATATATAACCTAAATTCATCCTTCATGAAAAATGGAACAAAATTCTTTTGAATATTGGTTAAAGACATCAAAATTCTTCTCCCCAGCTTACAAGTTTTCATTGCATATATGCTTTTAAATGTTGACACTAAATGTTTACCATCTAGACATGGATTTCATTTTTCAAATCCCATAATGTAACAGCGAGCAAAGTGCATAATTAATATTCATAAAAAAACAAAAAATCCTGGGGACTTTCTGCTATTGGTTGAGACATTGAAATCCTCCCCTAATTACAAGTTTCACTGTGTATATGCTTTGAAATGTTGACACAATATGTATACCATCTAGACAATACTATAATGAAAGGTCTGAATGGTCCTACACTGAAAAAAGAAAATTGTTCCACTTAAATTAATGAAAACTTAAAGAGTCATATTTACCTTGCATTTGACAACCAAGTCGTACCAGTATCCTCTCTGCTTAGGCTCGTCGCTGTTGTAGTTCACCATGACGATGTCACCTACTGTGACGTCCTCGTAGTCGATCATGTTACGGGCTCGCGGTCGTATGCTGCGGCTGCTGATCTTAGCGATGCCTTCCTCATCGTACCTGAATATAAAAGCCACACAATTACATCGTAGGTTACCATTTGTGGAAGTTACAGACTTTTCCCTTCAGAAGTTGGTTCAATCACCTTAGCTTTACTCTTAGCTTTAGGAGAGTATCACAAGTAACACCATGACACAGTCATGACTAAAACATGCACAGATACAAATGGCTTCATAAAGTTGCCCGACTCTACTCTACAAATATTGTGTTTTTAATGATTCTTGTGACAGGCTCTTTGAATTTCAAGAGATTTCCTGTTATTAATAGGATAATGTTACACAACCAATTTTCAACCAATGAGCTTCTAGTATGTCGTCTGAACATTCTTAAAAGCACAGAAGAAAGACTTTGTGTATAGTTCACAATGAATGAGTCATATTTCCTTATTTCCCTTCATACGAAATGCACAAAAATCACTAAAAGCATGATATTTATTCAACATCTATATTTGAAAATACTTTAGTGTTGATATGAAACATCAAGGCTGTCTTGTCTTCACATTCATGCATTTATTTTCTTTCTTTTGGCCGTCTTTTCCGCAATTACCACCCAAATGAAATATTTCATAAACAAAATTCAAGTAGCTCATACCCGTCGTACTTCACATGGTACACAAGTCCATCGTGCCTCGTCCAGTGTGAGTCATGCTTCCCTCCACTCTTGGCGATCCCACTACCCCCTTCTTTTGAAATGGACTCATCTGAGCCACATATCCTTTGTGATGCTGGATCATTGCACTCTGTGTCCATGGGGGTGTCAGCATCACCATTTAGCACATTTTTCTCGTTCTCCGAGTCCTTGGGTGATATTGTGTTGTTTTCATTCTGGTCCTGTTTTTCGGTCTTGTCCATAATCTGGTCCAAGGCTTTCTCATCCTTGGCCTTGGTCTCGCTGTCGTTGTTGTTATTGTTTGTCTCTTCATTTTCGTCTTCCTTTTCGGTGATTTTCACAATGTCCGCCTCAAACCAGGCTCCCATACTCATGTCTATTGCATCAACAACATCACCAACCTGACGAGGTAAAGAAAAAGAAGGAATAAAACGTGTAAGACCACACTGAACTGAAACTAATAAATACGAGCAAGTGAAACTAATCAATGCAATCAAGTATCAATTATGCTTTCCTATTAAAGGCTGATCTGTATTAGCATATACAATTTTTCTTGTATTCTTTATCCGAAAATGCTTCTGATCAAGTTCAAGAACCTGGAAAATTCTTTACTACTTACTTGGTGAAAAATCATGGCACATTGAACACTTACGCTTTGTAAAATACTTGTATTGCTACATAGCACAGGTTATGATTGGTAAACGGTAGAACACTGGTAGATTATTTGCTGAAAAAGCATTGTTCTTTCATTCCAGCATGCAATAAATACTATAAATACAAAAACCTTGAATTTGAATTTCAACTCCTAAGAGCCAGCGCCAGAAGGACTTAACATATCGTGTGTTGATATATACCTTTGAAAACAGAGTTAATGCCCTATTGGGTCTCCTTAAACGTATCATAGTCAAATAAAATGTGTACCTGGAATAACCCTTTCAGCTGACTCGTGGACGCTTCTACAGTTTCGGTAACATCCTTTGCTGCGTCCACAGGTGGCGAGTTCTCCGAATCGCTGGTCTCAGATCCAAAGCCACTCTCTGGCTTACCCTCGCTATCCTTGTCTAGATCTTCGGTTGCTTTGACCTTTGTGACCTTTGGCTCATCTTTGTCAGGTGCGGCTCGTATCATTAACTGGATCATGTCATTGAGATTAATGCTGTAGTCAAACAGGGTGTGGCCATTGACGAGCTGTAACCAGACAACATAAACAGATATCAATCATCCATTTCCCCACATTAGTTTTACAAAGCTGACGGTACATGTAGTTGAATAAAGATACTGAAACTTTGCTACCAAGGTAATGGAACTGAAGATCTCAAAAGAAAACTTGAGTGAAAGAAACATGCTGTAAACCTTATCATTCAAATATCTATTACCATGGTGACATACATGTATGAATTATCCAATCAACAGAAGTCAAGCATTGGAAATAACCCAAATGTAACCACTCATCTTCCAATTTAGCACATGTATGTTGCTTTTCATATCACATATTTTAATAGTAATATAATATTGGCATATCTTCAAAATTTCAGCTACATGTACTATACACATATGGATCACCCCCCCCCCCCCTCCAATATTTCTTGCACCTGGAACAGCTTAACCAGAATCAATTATAGATATCGTAATATTCTCTCCCCTTCTAAACTACAATACCAGATTATAACCCTCAACCTATCTCTCTTCTTGCCCATACTCCCCCCCCCCCTCCTGATCCTTTTTACTCTATCACATAGTTCATTGCATCCTTTATATTCCAACATTTCAAGTCCATTGCAAGTGAAATGTTGAAATTATGATTAAACATTCTAGTTATGAAATGTCCCATTTCTATCCTATACAGTTTACATGTACATACACTAGTCTGCAGACACAGACTCTATTTTGACACTTAAAAACACAATTTCATAAGGAATTGAGCTGAGCCTAACTTTGCCGGTATTTGGCTGCATCATGTCAGGAGCAGCTACAGCACAGGGCCCGTGGAGTGCAGTCTCCTTAGTCTTAAAGTTCAGACCCTCTTTTATGTATTGGAGCTAACATGGGTTTGTACCTGTAAACTACATTGTATGCGTAAATTCCCCCACTATCATTGATATCATAATGAGATCAGGTATCGAGAAATCTCCTTGTTAGATTTAAATGGTACATCTTTCATGGCTTTTGTTTGGTAAAATGTCAAACAGGTTCACGTTGTGTGAAGTTTATCTACAGAACTGCATTACATGTATACTGTAGTCAATTAAAACTTAGCAACGTCAATCACCATTGGCAGGAAAGGGATTAACACACATGTACTGCACAAGACAATGAAAACCCTCTTGATACGTTATAACCCTTCCCCGAACATTGGGTTGCCTTTAATACAGCTCACTACTACGACTAAGCTGCGGTTTCGCTTTCGTTGTAAACATGCCTTTCGTATAAAGTAACCAACGTTTCGTCTTGATAATCAAAGGGTTAATACAGAGCTGGGTATCTTGGTTGTACCGCTTGTACGAATAAGCAATTCAAAACATTCAAAACACTATGTTCTTAAGTGCGCCACTAACTTGGCGCTTTGCCAGAGCTGGGCATCCCTTCCTCTCTGTACCCCAACGATTATTTGTAGACGAGCAGAATAGATTTAACATAATTTACCATTTTCTGAACATCTACATTGAAGCAAACACATTTTGTACTCTACAACGTACATCTACATCGGCAATACAAATGCATTGCAGTAAAAAAAAATATTCACACCCCGTCTGCCTAAGTTAGAAGATACAAGTCAAACGCAAGTCTGCGGTAGCTAGATATTCCCGGATAACATGAATGAATAAAAAGTGAATGATTAAAAGCATTAATGACTTAATTTGGTTGGGAGCCAATTAAAGTTGAAAGTAAGAAATAGAATTAAAACTTGATTGATGACAAGCGAAATGTCCACGGCAAAGCAAGCAATGAACCCGATTTTGACAAACAAATCAAATCTAAGGTCATTTGTTCATCAATATGGCATTAAGTCTGAAAAGAGCCCCCCCCCCCCAAAAAAAAAAAAAAAAAAACAACAAAACAAAACAAAACAAAAAACAACTTACCCAAAAGTCATATGACATTTTGACAAGAAGTGACAGATCCTGGGGGAGTACATGCCCCCCCCCCCCCCTTCCACCCCTCCCCCCTGAAAAACCAAATCTGGCATACATGTACATTAAATAGCAACAAAAATATGCCCCCCAAGCAATTTTAGACTCAAAAAGGCACCTGGAAAATGTGGTAAACATCCTTTTAATTTTTTGATATTCCTTGTCAGGGAATTTTCTTACCTGTGCCCCTCCCCCCCCCCCCCAACTTGACCAAAGAATCTTGGATCCGCCACTGAGAAGTGTTTATTGAAAAATATTTGAGGAACGGTTCACATTCAATAGAAGGGAACACTGCCATGATGTTGAAACAACATCACAAATGAAAACTGAACAAGGGAAAAAGAGACTATAGGAACTGTTTTCAGGGAGTTCGTCGTATCAATAACGAATTGCCCTTAACTACCACATTCAAATGGATGATATTTTCAGCTTTATTTCCTTATAGAAAAGTGCGCATCTTTCCTACACATCATGTCCCTTCAGTTCTCCTACATTAGGTACATGTATGTGATTCGAGCAATCAGCAATTTGATAAAATACCTTTATTATTCACTATCCCATGCACTAATTATGAGGTTTCTGGAATTACCAAGCGTCTCCAGTTTCCAAGAACTTTTATACCACTTAGAAAATACTCGCTATACCACTTGGCATTCATTCATTCACATGAGAATCATCTATTTCATCTTGATCTTCTGAAACCAGCGGGAGATCCAGGGAAAGGCAGGGGGGGGGGGGGGGGGGAGGCTATGCCCCCACCCTCAAAAACAATATGGCATACCATAAAGAGATTCTGGGAGAGATGAAAAGTGATTTTGTGAGCTTTCTCAGAAATGTCCCCTGAAAAGGATAGCTCTTCAAATGCCCTCATATTCGAAATATGACAAGAAAAAGCTGAAATGTTCTGGCCGAACAGTCATGCCACTTGTGTGTGCTGTCTCATAAACCCATTTCTGTGTGTACTATATGAAGTCAACTTTATCTTTAAAGTACCCATCAAAAATGTGCTCCCTTAAAGTGTAGCAATCACCAACAAATAGTTTGCTCTGTAAGTTTAAGCGGTTTAGTGTAGCTACTGTATACTATATTCACAACATGAGCTTCAAATGGTAATTATATACAGAGGTATTACAAGTTGAAACACAATCTCAAAATACATTACAGTGACTTGTGAGGAGACTAGGCGACACACCCATACAAGCTCACATGGAACAGGACTCGGGAGTTGGGTTTCGTGCAAGAAAGTTTTTTGTGGTCCTTTATTTTCCTCATACTCCTTAACCGTTAACCCATCGAAGGCCAGGTAAAGTGTTTTGAGGTTAATTTTATACATTCTAGCTCTACACAAATTATTTCTTTAGGTGATTGGTACACTTTAACTGTGTACTTCAATATCTTCCTTCAAAATTTTACACTCCAAAATGTCTCTGAAAATGTGATAACTTGTCTTCTTAAGAGATGTTTTTGGCTTTTGATCCAGAATGCTATGAATTACAGATAATACATGAGCAGAAAGAGCAAAAACCACAGGTTTTTAAGCCTATTTCTAATGCAGTATCCCGCACCATATTTGAATAAGAACAATTTAAATGTAAATTATCATTAGATCCTGTGTGTGTAAGTACAAATTGGTAATTTTCTGCTGAATTTATTAATTTTCATTTTCATAGGTTCATTTAACATCAATTTCTCCTTTAACTTTGCAGGGGTGGAACAAAATTATTGGTGCCAATTTGAGGAGGAAAAGATGATTTACTTATACTTTAAGAAAACTCTGATCTGCTAAGGGTTGACTTCTATGTCATCTAAAGCTTCGCAACGTTCATAACTTAAACAACTTAAACTTTTGAATTTTCTAAGCTTACAATCGGCTTCTCTTCTGTCAAAAGTACCAGTACCTTAAAAACTAAGTGTGAAAAGTAAGCAATTCAAGTTGATACCACTAATTTCCATAGGCCATCAAATTTAAATATGTTTAAGTAATCATATATAAGCTATATATCTAAAATCTTGTGTGAGAGAGACTTTCAAGGAGTTTTTGATGAGCATATGCTTAATACATTAATATGTCTGCAGGGGGGAAACTGAAAAATTATCATATCTTGTAAATCCTTCAAGAGATACAACGGTTTCACATCTGACAAAAACCTGCGCAAACCTGTGCAAACAATTACTACAAGTCTCCAACAGTTCACCTTTAAAGGTAATAATTAGCTTTTTGAAGTCAAATAGCAAAGAATCAGTCTTCGATTTGATTTGACATGGTTTATTCAAGATAACAATCATTACAGCTAAAAGCTGAATTGTGATTGTTTTACATATTTTGAAGTTTAAACAATACATACATGTATGTACATGATAAATATGAATATACAATAATAATGATAAATGATAAAAAAGAATCAAGATGATTTTCTGTTACTATAAACTATAAGCTAAGATAGTAATAAAGAATGGAAGTAGCTAAATTATGTGGAATAATAAGTAATTATGGGTGTCCATATAAACCAAGGAAGAATTTAAGATGAGGTGACAAAATGCAAGACTTGCTACAAACTTTTTCTCTAGAGAAGAAACATCAGTTAATAAGAATTTCAAATTTGAAAAGGAAAAGTAAAAACTAAAGAAAATGTAAAACGGTTTGATTAGCCATTTTTGTAAAATATATAAAAAATAAAAGAAACCAAAATGGATAACATCATAGAAAGTAAAACTACCGAAATGAACAATAATTCCCAAATGTTATTATAAACTGGGCCAGTAATAACATATCATAGCTGAACTATTCATTAATATGTGGTGATTTAGAAACAACATATATTACGGATCATTGTGATGTATTTGAGGGATGTTTACAAAAATAGCAGCATGACCTATCTACTCATTATTCTCAGAAAATATAAAGAAAACATAAATTTTGGTAATTAAAGTAATTTGAGTGTTCAAACTGGCAATATAAACCAAAAATGTATTGTCTACACAGACAAGTTTATTATTCAATACAAGTAGAAAACAGTAAAAGAAACTAAAATAGAAAGCTGATCAAAAAACATTTGCTACTTAATATTTTTTAAAAACCATAAGAACTTTCAAGGTAATAGACCAAACTTTACTGATAGCGTGAAAATTCATAGCATGTTTATCGTTGTTTTCTGCTCCTGTTTATCAAATGCACAGAAAATTGCTAAGAAAACTAAGATTATTCTTTCAACATAATTAAACATACAAGTTCAGGGATGCCACTTAGAATTGATCAAAAAAGTAGGAAAAATCATCTAGAATGGGTCCTTGCGTACATAAAAAGTGGTTTTCTATGGCTAAAAATATGTTGAAAAAGTATTCCTACTTTTGTCTGAAAAGTGGCATCCCTGCAAGTTGCACTAATCAAATCACTTGAAACGGTTTAATTTCACCCAATCAATTAGCTCCCTGCCCCAACATTCTGGCTTAAATTAATGCAAAATAACAAAGAGGTCAACAACACGATATTAAGACATATACAAAATACAAATATGGTACCTAAATATTTCAAGTTACAGCCATCTGTTCTCTGCATTCTATTTTAAGGCAAAGGAACACTAATGCCACATAAGGCTTTATAAGGTGAATCACAAAAAAGTTCACGCTGGTGAATCGTGATACCTGCTTTTGGAAACATTTCCTCTTTCTTTCCCAGAATAAGTTTTTCCCTCCCCTTGGGCATGAATTCCTCTCTCATCCCCACCAGCTTACTGCTTCAAAGGACAACAGAAACGACCTTTGACCTCACAAATCCATTGTTACCATGGAAACTTTGTATGTGGAGTGGAGTCATTGAACTGCTGCTATTGTGGAAAAAAGGGCCTCCCTACGGGGTCTTTAGCTGGGTCTTTAGCTGGGTCTTTAGCGGGATGCACAGAGTGAAAGAATCTCTTTGGTTCATTACAAAACTTTTACAGGATAAAACATTTAAAATTGGTCAGAGCAATATTATGCCAAACTAGTGTATGGGCAGCAAAGACAGTCACATAAAGATGCAAATTAACCATTTTTCTCACAAATATGAAGTAGTGATTTATTGAAATTTAAAGACAGAGTCACCACTTTCCATGAGCATTGTGTCATACATGTAGCTTACATACTCTGACTGGTACAAATGGGAGTTTCCTTCGGGAGATCGCAAAAATGCCCTTCTTCTTTTCCGATGCTTCATCATAGAGATGATTACTTTTTCTTACAGGGACGGAACTTAGGAAGTTGGGGGAGTTCTCGAGCATTATGTAAGACCTGTAGGTCATAAAAGTGAAGTCCACTATCGGTAATTGATAACCCCCTTTATTGGGTAAATAGCCGAATGGTGTCAAATGCCTCCATGACAACCTACGACTGCGTGTCTTTAAAGCATTGCTGTCAAGATTTTACGGCAAAACTAAAAGTTTGTATCCGTGAGGATAGCCTACATATTAATCTTGTCCATTTAAATTAGATAAACAGATACATGTATTTATATTTTGATTAGCTATTAAATGGAATTAAATACATAAAATTTTACAGGAGTGGAAAAATTAAGGGGAAAACACAGGATAATCTCGCATAAACAAAGGCAGTTAGGCGATTATAATATCTCCATACATGTACTTATACATGTACCTCTTCTTAATTAGTCCACATATTCTAGAAAGCTTTCAACAATAGAAAGGTACATGTATCTAACAAAAACGGTATGAGAAATGGATGCCGTAAGATAGGTCTTGTGAATACTGATTCTGAAAATAAAAACTTGAAAACCAGTCACAGGTGGATTCTCCTGAAGAGCCTGTTACTTCAATTTCCATCCCCCACACAGCCGAAAAATGGCTTCTTAGTGATAATCAGAAATATTTGCGGGGTAACAGAAGTCTTTTCCAAATAAAAGCCAGGGACTTTGCACATTCTAACCCTGCAAAGAATAGGGAGTCATCCACGCATGGTTCAAATTTTCAGTAATGCTTCCATAATGAAGATGCACAGGACTTATGCGTGTTTGTAGGAGTGAATGTATAATATCCAAATGCATTTGTGAACAGTCCCCTTCTTTCATTTTGTACCCTTTCCATTTTATTGGCTTAGGTCAAGGATAGTCAACAATTGAATTCCAATACCAAGTTTTTTTTTCCTTTTTTTTTTCTTTTTTGTTGTTGGTGTGATTGTCATAATTTTCTCTGGTGAATAGTTTTAAAATCAGGTTGAACTCTGTATAAATGTCAAATGAATTTTATCTTCTACCATTAAATGTTCTTTGACTTCTTTTTCTGAAAATATGATTGTGTCAGGATGATAAGGTCAAGTAAAATTGAATTCTAGTTTCTCGTCTATTTGATATGAAAATGCACTTGGGTCAAATTCCACACAAATGTTTTTCATTCACTTTTATTTGCACATGTACTTCAGAGCTAGGTGAAATTGCATTTATAGACATAATGATTTCTGTTTCCTCATTATCTACATGTAGATGTCCTCACATTCTTATTTATTCCATTTCAGTACAAAAATATCAAAGAAAAAAAAAATGCGGCTGGAAAAAATAAAAAGAAGGGAGGGGGGACAAGAAGAAACTAGGCATTAAT
Organism: Heliocidaris erythrogramma; assembly: GCA_025617745.1. Lineage (NCBI taxonomy): Eukaryota > Metazoa > Echinodermata > Echinoidea > Camarodonta > Echinometridae > Heliocidaris > Heliocidaris erythrogramma. The sequence continues at coordinate 35,367,106 of CM046859.1, read as the reverse complement.
TTTACTTGGCCTTAGAGAGAGAGAAAGAGAGAGAGAGAGAGGGGAAGACAAGAGGTGTGATTAGAGAAAAAAATATTGTTTTGGAATAAAGACAGTTGACTGGAAAAAGCAGGGTCAAATAAACTGGGGATGACCACAAAATTCATCACGACAACTTCAAAATACTGAAAGAAATATTGTTTTGTTGTTGTTGTTTTTTGGGGGGAACAAGGGTCGGTTAAAAGAGTGGTAGACAGGGGAAATCCAAGAAATGCATCTTGCTAAAAGTGAATAGAATTCATCAGGACGGCTTGTCATTTCAAAAGAAATGGTTACAATTAATAGTTGACGACCAATCTTGTGTGGGGTCAGATAGTGGGGTCAACAATAAGCATCAACAGTTATAACCTCAGGGAAATCAATATATAAATATATATCCTACAGTAGTACAGTGTATATTAAATATCTAAAATATTTTTTTGTTTAAACTGTCACATCACTATTTCAGAATCAATCTTATTTCAGTTTGTAAATACTACATGTACATGTAAGAGTAAATTATACAAAAACAAACATTTGACAATTTTGATCATTTATAACTCAATAGTTACCACTGTATCAAACTGATGTTTTCACATTGTAAAGTTGAAGGATGTCAACTTTATTCTGAAAGATTTTAATGACATCACATTTCCTTGAATACTATTCTTGAAATTATTGACTGGGGTGGTATTCTGAGATTTATTTTATCTTGATTTTAGTGAAAAGATTTTAATTTCATAACAACTTTTAAATTGCAACATTTCATTGGTGTTTTCGCAGATGAATTCCGCGTACACAGCTACTTTTGCGCAGTCATTAACCAATGATGTGCCATAAACGTACATTTTGTTATGATAATTAAAATTATTTCACTAAGATCGAGATAAAATAAATCTCAGAATACTTCCCCTGGATATTTCGTTTTCCACTTTGTGAAAAATCAAGGCCACAAAATAATTTGATTCGATAATTCATTCAGAACACAATTGCTATTGTGCACTGCAGCTGATATTCCAAAGCACATCTTTTAACCCACTCATGAATCATTAATAACAATGGATAGCAAAATATCGGCAGAAATGACAGGTGCAATGCACAATAGTATTGTGTTCTGAAATAATTACTAACACAGTACTGGGGCCTTGATTTTTCAAAAAGTGAATATCTAATTAAATATTCAGAGTATTCACAGAAATGTCATAAAACTTGCTTCAAATATATTTGACATCCTTCAACTTCACAATGTGAAAACCTCAGTTTGATACAAGTTATAACTTTTGATTTATTACTGATCAATAGTGTCAAGTTTATTTTCTTTAATCTATTAGGTCCTTGACGTACAAAGATGGCGGCTTAAAGAAAGACCATTCAACATAATTACATATTCAGTACCCCAGACAGTTTGTTGTGTACATTAAACAAACGGTAATAAGCCCCCGAGAGAGGAAGCTCAACTTATCAATACTAGGGACTTGATATATTCCTTTGTAAAATATTACTAGAGAAAAATGGAAATTAATTTCCTAAGTAGAGAATTTTTTTTGAAACACAGGAAATAGTTTAGATAGCCACAAAGCGTATATATTTTGGGTGGAAGGGTTTATCAGGGGGAACAAATTTGAACAGCATTGAGTCAGCTACATGTATGTCATAGTTACATGTAAGACGAACAGAGTGAGACACATGTACAAGCACATGTAGGCTACTTCTGAGGAGTGTTTCATCAAGTGTTTTGTCAGTAATTTTTACCAACAACTGTTATAATCTACTGAAATTCTTGCATGTGATTGGCTCAGAGCAAATTTGTCGGTAAAAATCACCGACTAAACACTTGATGAAAACGCTCCCAGGAGAATCCATGTAGGGACGCCGGCGGGTATAAGTGGAAAAAGGCTCCAAGACTGATTTAAACAAGTCAGGGAAGGAACTAAAAAGCTAGAGACACGTCACGAAGGCCTAGCCAGACAAAGGGCAGATCTATGGGAACGCTACCACCACCTGTGAAGGCGGGGAGAGGGGCGGCTTCCGAGCATTCGTTACCAGTATATTAAATTAAATGATTACTTTGTAGTAACCAATTCTTCTAGTAAAATTCATCAATAAAATACTTTGTTTCATGATTATTCTGATGTCTTCTTTCTCATACTTCATTTATCGTATGATTGAACAAACATACATGTAAATGGATCACATGATGATCATCACTCCTGCTTGATATACATGCAGAAGTAGAGAAATTGTCACTAGTGGGAAAGTGGGAAATGAGTACAGCCGAAACAATTTGATATGAATTTCATTTTATCCTCCCTTCTTTAATCATCAGTGAATAATGCCATGTTTTATATTTTGTGAAATAAGCTATGAATTACAAAAATCATGCATTAAGCAGAAATAACTTCAGTTTGTAAACTATTAATGTTGGAGTACATAATGCAGTTCATTAGACAAGACAAAATCAACGTTTTTTAAAAAGCATTTACATAATAGAAACAGGCAAAGAAGTATAATGCAAACACATATTTTCCATACAAATTGACAATTCTTGGTACATGTACATTATGTAAAATTTATTCACACTGGTTTATTTTGCTATCTATCATGGTATTTTCTCCTTGCTCCGAGGTTGATTGCAACAATATCCCATACACATCTGTTCATTTGTAATATTTTATCATAAAAATGGACAGTGAAAGGGTGAAAGAATAATACAGTTGTTGCAAATTTCATTCATTCAGCTCTTTCAAAGTGTTCCTCTAATTTTCAAGGAAAAAATCACTAACAAAAAAGGGGGAAAAACAAACAAAAAACACCAGAATTAGTTTGTTCTACATATATATCCTCTGGAGATTTACTCTTAAATATTAAATATTAGTCCTGGCACAGGGGATCACTGAACAAGCCTAATTAGGCACTTTTCCATTGTCCATGCAAACTTCTTGTGACCAGATAAGTGATTCTTTTGCAGAGTTGCAGACCTAATTAGGCTTAGCCCTGTTTACAATAAAATCAATACTTTCTCTGAAACTGTAATATGAAAGGTCTCCTACTCTTTGAGAAGGATTGTAATACAACAAACAATTTTCCAAGTGTTGACTATTCGTCTTTTAAGTTTATGAACACACATTTGAACCTATTTCAGAAAGAGAGCATCATTTTCCCAGCTAATTCTTTGGGGTAGAATGCTGAAAGTACTGAAGTCTTGAGAAGTGAATTTAGGCAAAAGACAGACTAGCTACTTGAACATGTACATGTTGTACATGTTGTTGCAATCTGGGAGACAAAGGTTCTAACAAGCAAAGAAACAATACTAAAGTCATGAATTTTTGATATTAACAAACAAGACACAACAAAAAGTTGTATTCAAATTCAATCAAACACAAATTGGCAACTTGGTGATGTATCTTGCAAGCTCCTCCCAAATTTGCTCTGCAGAGAAAATTTCATAAATTTGCATTTTCTTACTTGTTGATGGAGGAATAGATTTGTTTCATGCAGGTTGTGTGTAAAAAAAATGTGCAACGATTATATCTCGGGTACAGGTCAAATGGGAGACGACCTCGCAAGATACAACAGAGTTGCCATTTTGTGTTTAATTCATAACTTTCCTATTTCTTAGCGGATTTTGATAAAACTTTCATCAATCTGTTTCTTTCATTTTTCTGCTTCTTTTAAAACCAACTTGATATCACTATCAGGGTGGACTTCCCTGTTTAAAATCCTCTAGTGAGTCAGTGCCACACACCTCAAAAGTCAAAGCAACATATCCATCTCTCAACACATTCAACAATATTTTTGCCTGAACATGTGTCTTCTCAAGCAGTTTGATACACACGTCAAGATTAAGTTTAAAATTTTCACTGTTTGTATTTTTTTCTGCTTTTCCTTTACTCTCAATTCTGGTCTAAAATCCAAAAGCACATAAACCCCTATTTTAAATTCAAAAGTAGATCTAGATCCATGTTAGAAGACTTAGACTAGGCCTAGAGTAAGACTCTAACATTAGATCTATTTTCTTTTCAAACTTAATGGTCAGTTGGAACTTGGGTAGTCAAAGTTGGAGATCAGGTGTAGTAACATTAGATTTAACTTAATTTAAAATATTCTAGATCTGTTAGTTAGTGTCAGATCTAAGTTAACCATGTTAACAGTTAACTTAGGCCTATATCTAACTTAACTTAAACAAGTTAAAAGCAAAAACAAGTTGAAGTTAATTGAATGTCAACTGTTTAATCCAACATTTGTCATTGATTTTAAGTCGGTTTTCTTTGCTTTTTGGTCAAATCATGACGTTATTACATTCATGCTTAGTCTATAGTCTAGATCTAATGTCATTAGTCTTAGTCTAGACTTAGTCTTAGACCTATTCATTCAATCAATCAATCATGTCTAAGTTAGTCTCTAGTAATAATATATCTTTCTTTACCTCCTTTCCGCCAAAAAACAGACGTTGTCGGTCCACAGGTGCATCAAATTCCTTCACCAATTTTTCACGAAACTGTTCAATTTTTGTCAGTTTTGACAATCCATCAACTCTTTGCGTCTTTTTGCCGTCGAATGTCCTTACGATGACCCACATGATGCTGGCTGGCAGAGGCAGGAAAAGTTGAAACGTGGAGAAGAAAGTTTGATATGGTGGGTTCGAATCGAATAAAGATCTAATTTAAAGTAAAACTGAGAATGACGTAGAAGCAGATTCCAAAGAAATGAGAATCTAGCCTCTCAAAGTAATGTTGGTATCACAGTCTTTAAATGTAAACGCTACACAGATGCACACAACACACGTCAACAGTACAGTGCGTGCCAACGCTACTATATACTATAAAGGTCTAGCACACGACAACAACCTGTATCTGTGTGTAGAACTTGTGCATGCAGTGGAGCTGGCATGTGCATGTGATGTTTGATATTGTAAATATCAAAACATGTGTTCCCGCGAAGTGGCGGGAAATCTTGAAGTTGACCTCGTCTTCCGGGTTGTGTTTATTCACCTATCAGAGACCAACAGATGGCGCTATACAACTTCTGTTTATTGACAAACAGGGTCACACAATTGATATATCACAACGTGTGTTTTTTTATCTTACTTAATTTTTTTCTACTTTTTTTTTTATAAGTCGGGATATGTAGTCTTCAAAAGTTCGAATTCATAGCGGACTGAATTTGTTAACCTTCATGAATTAACCTTCATTCTACCCTGACTCCGCCCCCCCCCCTTTCCCAGAGAACCTGGAACGGCTGGCCTTCTTATGAAATATAGGTTCACGGAAATTTAATGAATATTAATGTCTTTAAAAAATCGGCCCGTGTCCTCCTTGAAAATCCCCAGTGCTCCGATCCTATATAGGAGTACTAAAGAACCAAAAGTGAATACATTAAAACCACTTTTTGACCTGCCATTCTCTGGTTTTGCTTAATATTTATTTATTTATTTTAAAGAAACACACCCCCCCCCCCCACACACACACACACATACACACACACGTCGGGTATTAATATGCCAAACACCATTTATTTATTGTAGAATGAAAGACCAATGTCAGTGGCGGATCCAGGGGGGGGGGGGGGGCGGCACAGGGGGAACGTGCCCCCCTGCCAAAAAAAGCCTTTTCTTTTTTGTTTTTTTGCTTGTCCGGAGGGACACCAAAATGCTGAGGACCTTTTTTTTTTTTTTTTTTTTTTTTTTTTTTTTTTGCTTGTCAGAGATTTTTTTTGGGTGTGTGCCCCCCCCCCCCCCCCCGGCTACTCAATCCTGGATCCGCCACTGAATGTAGATAAAATGCCTTGCTCAAGGGCATAAGTGCTGTGCCAGGGATCGAGCTATACGATCTTCGTATTATTTTCCAGTCAAGTATTCAAACCACTCAACTACGACACCTCTATAATTATGATGATAATTATGAATTTATGATAGACCCGATTATGCATGACGCAATGATATGAGAAATGTAATGATGTTAAAAGTTAAAAGTAGTGCCATGAAGCAGTGGTGGATCCACGGGGTAAAGCAAAAAAAAAAAGGTCATCAGCGGAGTTGAGTGTCTTTTTCTTTGCCAGTGACTTGGGGCTTGGTTCCCCGCCCCCTCCCCTTGATCTGCCCCTCCTTTGAAGAACAATGAGAGGATGCGAACTTTATTCTATTTTTTCAAGCTTTATATTTCTAGATTTTCAATTAATTACAATTACTTTGCTATATTCCTACCGTATTTCAGTCATGACAGTCCACACTTCCTTCGCGCATGCACTTGGATACCTTCTCGCATCTTGAATTGGCTGCCAGTTTACTACTTCTCCTGGGGAGAAAGAATAGGCCTGTATAGGAGAATCATACTTTTAGGACATTCATCTTTTAAATGCTAAAGGAAGGAGCCTAGAAAGCCTTCCCATTAGATCTCAAGTAATAACATAATTGGGTAGGGGGGCGTTCTCGGAGAAAGAGAGAGAGAGAAAGAGAGAGAGAGAGAGAGAGAGAGAGAGACGTGGAGAAAAATAGAAAGATACAGAGAGAAGAGAGAGAGAGAGGAGGGGAGAGGAGGGGAGAGGAGAAAAAGCCGACAAGTTAAATAGGCCTACCTTGTGAAATTTCAGTCTTTTGGTTTAGGGGTTTAAGATTTCGACCTTTAGTCTCGATCAGGGCCGTCTATTGAGGGTGGGAGAACGTTAAGGTAATAGTGGGTTCCCCCTAAATAAAACAGCTTTTGCCTGAAATTGGCACAAAATTTTCTCTCGACGTACGTACCCACGGCTGTTTTGCTTTAGCGCCAGCTTTTGACCAAATATAAAGACGACTGCGCGATTGTTGCGTGATCTTGTTTCAATAGGGAAATTCCCTTATTACATAATCAGTGCCATGCGCCGAGCTCTCCTCAACGAGATGGAAAAAGTCTTGCGTTGGATACAAATTTTTTAAAGTGCTACAACTAATTCCGCCATCCTGGTGCTTGTGTTGGAACAAGGAGCTTGCCTAGTACCTCCTTGGTTGGAACAATTGGGAATTCCAGTCTTATTCACTTTTTCGTTGACAACTTTCGCGAGCGCTGGCTGAGCGTCAGCCCGCGCCGCCCAGGGACGTATACGCGTTGCCTGTATTCAGAATCCAGGATTTGTATCGCGAAGCTATCTCTAAGTTTTGATGCAGTAAGTACTAAGTGTACGCGCTTATTTCTAATTTATGCGTTGCTCTAACGTTAGATGGGCTGTAGCCACAAGAAAATTCAAGACTCGAGACAGTTCACTTCAAGAAATGGATTGAAGACAAATGGATTCAGAATCGGAGGAAACAAAATTGCTTCTTGAAATGGAACTGAGCCTGAGCCAAGGTCTAACTGCTTGTGTGCGTTTGTGAATCAAGGTGAGATGACCATGAATTTGTCTTTGGAGGGTGATGTTACTTTTGACGGAATTTAATTGTTTAGGATTGAATACATCTTGATACATGCAGGGATTGCAGGCTCTTCAAATCTCTCTCCGTAGATTACCCCAGTAAGCTGGACGTGGATGTTCTGAGTTAACTAATTTGTGAAAGAGAAAGACCAAGTTGTAGGATGGGGGTTGTGTGTCCAGACACTTAACAAAAAGAAAGCTGGCGTGTTTTTTGTTGGCATTTTCACGAAAAATATGCATCAAACACCACTAACCATCATGATATTTGTTATTCCTGAAATATTGCATGCAATCTTGTTTCAAATTCCTGTTTGAAATAATCTGTCTGGAGCTGTCTGGACACACAACGTGTAGGCATAAAATATGAGCCTGTTCACTGAAGAGCCATGCTGCATAACTGAAATCTAAGCAAATGTATTCATTCTGATAAACCACATATATCTGTTAATATGTTTGTAAAAATGCTTTGCAAATATATTGGCTTCTTTGCTTTAATTGCTTAAAAACTGATGTTGGCATTTATCACCCGATAAATTGAGAAATCTTCCAAATAAAACTGAATATTGATGCTATAAAATCATCTATGTCCTGACAAATTTAAATATCATAAATATGACTTGCATCAGTTGCATACCTACATGTACTTCAAAATAAGCCTTTTTGATGCTTTGTAACGATTGAACAAATTTTCAACTTTGTCCTTATAATTTCTACTTTTTCCATACATCTAAATCATTCCTCCAAAACTTGAAGAAATCTTTTAAATGCCAAATTACATTCCCCAAATCTTGTTTCAATTGGCTTTAAGCAGATCATGTAAACTTATAATTGATCCATATATTTCTGATGATTACAAAACCTTTTGTCAGCAAATCTGAGCAATAGACTGCTTCTGTAATGTATAATTTATGCACATATATTCGCTGAGCACCTAGTGACGAGCTATTCCATTAACCTGCTTTTTATAAATGAGCCTCAATGCTTGGAATCCAGTTTGCATACTTTATTTGTTGCTATGTCTGGCAAGCCTGCGGCAAGCTTTGTTTGAAAGGTATGTATAAAATTTGCATACATTACCGAAGCGGTCTATTGTATGCCCCTTTTAACACTTGTCACACTAGCTCTTTATCTTAATCTTAAAGGGAAATTAACCTCAGCGTATGAACTAGCTTATTTTGAATGGTGTAGTATATGCCTCTTATTTGATACATGCAATTTCATGTAAAAACACAGGATATAGATATAAATCACTATTTTCCAGCCAAGTTATCGTCTGCTAGCAATAATAAGGGGGCTGCCATTACTTTATGTGTACACGAACATATTTTTCATCCCAAGTAAAATTTCCTTCATCGTTAACTTGTAATTGATTTTTAGAGGACAAATATATATTAGATAAAGTCACATATTCTGAAATGTAAGTTTAGTTTTATATATTTTTTAAAAGGTCTTAATTTGTTCATAAAAAATATACTTCATAAAAAATATACGTCAAGGACGGAGAATTGACGTCAAGGACGGAGACAATCGTAACAATACCAAAACAAAGCGAGGAATCTGCTTTACAGGATGGCTATTAGAACTCATGGGTCGTCAATTATCTAGGCCCATGGCCAATAACAATCGTAATACAATCAGAACAAAGCGACGTATCTGTTGTAAAGGTAGGCTATTATCAATGCATATGGTACCTAATGATCCGTGTCATGCACAAAATGGCAGCCTCCATGGAAAGACGTAGCAGACAATAGGTGCATCTAGAATATCACGTGGGGTTACTTGTCCTTTAAACCATTTTAACTCTGTATGGGAATTTCAAATGACTGCTTATTCAGTCAATGTGAGAGTTCAGATTTTAATCTGATTTCAGAGTTTTTTCACCCTTCACAAAACCCCATTTTCAGACTTTTAATGCAGTTTGACTGCATTGAAAAGCACATCTGTTCAGAAATTTCAGATTATTTCAGACATTTTCTCACAGATGCTCATGCACCTCGGCTTATTCTTGAGGCGCTGTAAAACGAATGGTGTTTAACTTAGAAAATAATCCTCAAACTTAAGAATCATATGAAGATGGGAGATAATTTAATGTAGAGAGAACTCAGGAGACCTAAGAAAGATGAACTGATTAGGAAGATGTCTGGTAGTGCTCTGATTTTATTAAACTTCACTTGGGCCTGCTTTGCCCAAAATCTACAGAACATAATTTACATAATGTATATTTAAATATTCAAATGTAGATCAACAATACCAATGTGGAGGTGTGGAACAAAAATGGGGAAATCCAATTCAATAAATGAACCAATAGGGAAAGAAAGGAAGTGAGGTGATATAAGTAGGTTGGGATGATCACATCAGAATGGGAGCTGTCTGAGCTCAACTTAGGAATCAGGTGTGGGATGGAATGAATGAACGCACCTGAATAGGGAAGGAATGAAGGTGACAAAACAGAACAAGAAAAAAGGTATCTAGAGTGATGGTGGTGGTGGTGACAACTGAATATCATTAACTAAACTGAATTAATTCCAGACTGCAAGGCAGTGCTGAAAAGAAAACTAATGTAAATTAATTCAAGGTCCAGACGGACAACAGAAGGAGAGTAGACAAACAACATTTAGAGCAAAGTAATTGATGACAAAATAACAGTCTTACATTCTCATGCATACTTTAAATATGAAATTGTTCATCTCATTGAATTAGTATTTCACCTCGAAAGCAAATCATCACTATTGTCTATTTGTGCAAACAATACTTCCAAAAACATAAATTTGAAACAACTACTGTATCATTCTTGTTCTCACAGTTCTATTATCATTTTTAGTTACATTAATTCAGTCAATTCTGAATGAACGGTGTAAGTTATAATCTTGTTGTTTAAAGCTGTTACAAATACCATGCTTGGATATACAGTCCTGGAAAAAATTATTAGACCAAGCTTCTGTAATAAAGGTACTATAATATGCATTTAAACTAATGAAAATGATTTCTCTTTGTATTTCATTGAATGAATAACAAATTCCAGCAATTGTACCTTGCTTTTATGATATTTTATTTCCTTCTTACCACAAATATAACACTTTCAGTAACCGTTCTTGGTCTAATAATTATTTCCATGGCTTTACATGCACTGAACCTAGGTGCTTATAATTGATATGCAATGCTATGAATTTACGGTACATGAAACTTTTACTTTGAATAGTAAGTCAATTCTGCTTAGAGATCTACTTGCACTGAACTGAGCTGCTTAAAATTATGCAAATCTATGCATTTACGGTACATGAAATTTTCACTTTAGTGATACATTTTGCAAATTTCAACATTACAAACATATTTCTTGATTTTAGCTATATCAATATATATTACTTACTTCTCTGGCAGAATAGACCCGCAACTGTCAGATATAAATGATCCCCCTCAAGGAGTCATTTATCTGCAAAAACACTAAGAAACTGACAAACAAATATGTCCGCTTCACGTGTTAATGTCTCCCTAATCTTAGCAAGCCAATTTTGCGGCACAGTTAAATTTCTCAGAAATTAATGGTATCTTTGAAACCTCGTGAATTTGAAAAAGACATCTTCGACGAAACACCAGCTGTATCTTTTATTCATGCATTGACTATGCACGTAAATAAACAATGTCACTCCTGTTTTTAAAAGTGAATTGTTGATTTTGGCGATATAAAATATTACTTACTTCTATGGCAGAATAGACCCGCAACTGTCGGATGTAAATGATTCCCTCAAGGAGTCCTTTTTTTGCAAAAAAAAATTAGAAACTGATGAACAAACATGTCCGCTTCACGTGTTAATGTCTCCCTAATCTTAGCAATCCAATTTTGCGGGACAGTTAAATTTCTCAGAAATTAATGGTATCTTTGAAACCTCGTGAATTTGAAAAAGACATCTTTGACGAAACACCAGCTGCATCGTTTATTCATGCACTGACTATGCACGTAAATAAACAATATCACTCCTGTTTTTAAAAGTGAATTGTTGATTTTGGCGATATAAAATATTACTTACTACTCTGGCAGAGTAGACCCGCAACTGTCGGGTGTAAATGATTCCCTCAAGGAGTCCTTTATTTGCAAAAAAAAAGAAACTGATGAACAAACATGTCCGCTTCACGTGTTAATGTCTCCCTAATCTTAGCAATCCAATTTTGCGGGACAGTTAAATTTCTCACAAATTAATGGTATCTTTGAAACCTCGTGAATTTGACAAAGACAACTTTGACGAAACATCAGCTGTGTCTAAATTATTCATGCACTGACTATGCACGTAAGTAAACAATGTCACTCCTGTTTTTAAAAGTGAATTGTTGATTTTGGCTATTTAAAATATTACTTACTTCTCTAGCAGAATAGACCCGCAACTGTCGGATGTAAATGATTTCCTCAAGGAGTCCTTTATTTGAAAAAAAAATTAGATACTGATGAACAAACATGTCCGCTTCACGTGTTAATGTCTCCCTAATCTTAGCAATCCAATTTTGCGGGACAGTTAAATTTCTCAGAAATTAATGGTATCTTTGAAACCTCGTGAATTTGAAAAAGACATCTTCGACGAAACATTAGCTATGTCTTAAATCATTCATGCACTGACTATGCACGTAAATAAACAATGTGAGTCCTGTTTTTAAAAGTGAATTGTTTGTATAAATCTATAAACTCCAATAATTCAGTCCTTGAAAGTTTTGAGGTGTTCATTGAGTAATTGATCTTTGTTTTTATAACAATATTACGGTATTGGTAGCAAAAAGAAAATTAAAACAAAATGTGTTAAAAATAGTCTCATGTTGTTCTCCTTACAAGAGGTGTTTATATGAGATCATTTGGTATTCCATCCTGATTTCTGGTGAATTTTATATCTTTAAGGAATGCTAGATCACAGCTATATACTGCCTTATGCTAGGACCTATCCACCCTGATGATCTTGAGACTTCTCATGGAGATAACATGTGTGTCACTGTGTGAAGTATTCACACAATCCTCATAGGTTTTTCACGCATGTATAGTGTATAGTGTACTGTGCTGCTGTTGTCAGGAGTTTATATCCCTGGTCCCGTACCTAAATTATGTTTGACCTTTCTTTTGCTTAATATTTCACTTGAGAAGCAGCTTAGTTATGCTAGTATCTTGCTATTTATCATCTAAAATTAAAGAAATCAGATTTTTGAGGGCTTACCAAACCTGTACATTACATTTTTATATTTGTATATATAGAGTAAAGCCGTATCAGAATTCAGTAGACAATTTTTTCAGGCCAGAGTTCTGACATATTGATTCATATTCTGTAAAAAATAATTTTCATTACTATTTTAAATGATTTTGAAGTAGGCCTATTCCAAGTGCAATTAAAGTTAAAGTAAGTTTAAAAAAAAATTGATTTCCATGAAACACAAAATATAAGAATACAATTTTAAAAGCACTAAACATACAAGTTTGATATCTATTAAAGTTGTAATACATGAGTGTGGCTAAGTTTTGCTTTATGAAGTAACAATATAACACCTATTTCTTACTTTGCCATGCACTTGCCTGACATATCAAAATATTACCGCACAATTATTGTAATTATGCTGTTATAATCATTTTTATTACTATTTTAAATGATTTTGAAGTAGGCCTTTTCCAAGTATAATTGATTGAAATTAATTGAAAGTAATGAAAGAATTTGAAGAAGACACTTTTAAAAGCACCAAGCATATAAATTTGAAGAGAGTTTGGCTAAGTTTTGCTTAATGAAGTAGCAATATGACAACTATTTCTTACTTTGTCATGTGCTTGCTTGACATAGCAAAATATTACCATACAGAAAGTTGCTCAAGGGACTTGTAATCTTTAGGTGGTTGCACCAAGTTGGCCAAACTGTATAGAGGTTCTGCTTGAAAATATTGAACAGCGCCACCTCTTTATGAGTCGGTGATGTAATTGTCCTGCTTTATATCTATTCTTTGTAGTTGTTTTAGTTCACAGAAAGAGAGAGAAAGAGAGAGAGGGAGAGATATAGATAGAGAGAGAGAGAGAGAGAGAGAGAGAGAAAAGGCAAATTTATTTCCCAACTTACATTGTTTACTCCAAAAATAACCCCTTTTTTTTCCAAGCTGATTAGGAGATGTGCATGATTAAACACGCCTAAAATCAGACTTTATTTTGTCAAGTTTCCTATTGACTGTTCTACGTCTTTTTGTAAATCATCCATTTGGAGACAGAAGGGCATTAACGCATATACTTTAACACAGAGTTAACGCCCTTCTGGCTCTCAACAGACGAAATGTAGGCTTACCTGTAGACATATAAAGTGAGTTACACACTGTAGGTATTAGGTTAGGCCTACATATTTGTGAATTAATAACTATCATAGGGAATTGTAAAAGCCAGTAAAGAGTTAACTGACCCTGATAGTAAGTTCAACACCATTCCAAAATTCTTCCACACCCTGTTCACCCACATGCTAATAAAGTCAATGCAAAACAAACAAGTGATTTATTTTAATCCTGAGTAGCAGCCCTTAATAAGAGGATTAGGATAATCCATTAATCCTCTCAAGTGGATTGGGGTCATGGTTACATGTATATTGACCCCCTTTTTCTGCATACAGTTAGGTCAATGAGTGACTTGACATTTTTTACTTAAAGTTGTCTTCTGTATTAAATCTATTTTATAATTATAATGAGGTAAGCCATTAAATATCTATTTGGATAAAATTAACAGGATATATGGTGAGGAAAATCCCTAAAAATGATTTTATTTTCTCAGTTTAAGCAGATATAAAAAAACATGACTGTTTGGGAAATATACTCTTTATTAAATCTCATCTTTACCATTTAAACTTGATACACTGTATTTATTTAAGCTTAAATATTTAAGACTGGAAAAACAACATTTATTCAAATTAGAAAAAAAAAATTATTTGTATTTATCTTTAATGACACATCATGGTTTTATGCCTGTTTTAGGTCTCTTCTACCCTTTTCATAAATCAATTTCGAAAGTTGAAATACATTTGGGATCTGTTCCATCAAATTTTTAGATATAGATGTAAGAAAAGAGCAGTGGGAATAGATCTTTCGATATCGTTATGCATCTGTCAGCTTTCAAGTGTTGTGCAAATATACCCTTTCACACAGAGGCGCGTTGGTTAAAACTTAAAGAGAATTAAAACTGTAGACTTAAGAATCTCTAGGGATTTATGTCGGTAAATCAAAGAATCTGGTGGAAAATATTGTACAAAGAGACCCTGAATACTTTTTGTGATATGTATATTTCTTTTGGTTAAACTGGTATTGTAATGAGGGTTTACTAATTTTACTTACATTGTATGTATTGCGAAAGGACTTTGTTGGAAAGTACCCTAGGTGAATGTTCATCACATAAATTCATACCATATATCCTTTTGTTTAGTCAGATTGCTAATAATCCTGTTTGGTCTGTGTATATTGTCATGTCCATTCACAGTACCTTGAGGCTTTTATGATAAATACCATGATTTGTAGAATAATGTACTTTAAAGTAAAACAAATAAAGGCTTCAGTGGCCTGTTTCATGAAACTTGTTATCAATAACAACTGCCTCATTTCTCTGAAAAATTTACTCTCAGCCAATCAGGTTTAAGGATTTCAGTAGCTTTTAACAATTATTGTAACTTGTTATTGATAACAAGTTTTATGAAACAGGTCCCAGATGTAAATAAATTTGCTTAAGAAATGAGAAAGAATCGGATTGGGGGGGGGGGTGTATCCATATGTTTGCTTTTTCTGTTAGTCATCATGGTAAAATTTGCATTCTCGATATGATTTTTCTATTGAAGATGGAACAAGTATGACTAAATAGTCTATGTTTCCGTTTTAGCTGACCTGTCATTGTTATATCAGACATGCTCATGATCACATTTGTATAATCTCTACATTTCTGGCAAAAGGGGAAAATAAAGACGCGCTTGTCCATGTATCATATAGACCGAAAGATACCCTCGAACATACATTACATACATTACATACATTACATACATATATTGATATTTCATCGATTTCAAATTTCATGAGTTAGTTTCTACTGAACATGGAAGATAAGGGCCCACTTTTTTCATGCTTTTGTTGTAGCTGTGTATGTAGAATCTCTTTCTCAAAGTCATAGATATGATATCTGTATATTTTGTTTTTCCTAAAGATAAACACATATATTGAACCTGTTTGTGCTTCTTCCCTGTCTTTGCAGAGGTAGCCAAATCACTCCAAAACCAAATTACATTCCTTTATCTTTATGACCCGTCTCTTCTGTTAATTCCATAAAAATCTTTGTTCTTTTTCAAAAATCTGTTTCCCATTGATCACATATTTGTTGCCCGGTCATAAATCTAAAGTACAAAATGATTTGGAGATGAACTTTGGCTGAATAAGTCATGACCTAAAATCATTGTGATGTAACACAGTGATATATCAGTGCCTAAAGTTGTTTTATTGATGGTTTCTGACAAGTTTGTCCAGGGAGCGTGATAGCATGGGAACAATCAAAAGAACCACCTGAAAATGATATTGAAATTGAGACAGTTTTAATACACTAGTGGACAATAAAATGAATGGTATTTTCACTCCCAATTGATGGCAACACCTATTAGCTTTGACAAAGCTGGTTGTGGTATAGACCTACTTCAAAAATAAATATTTTTTATTCTGGTGGACATTAAAATGTATCAAAATGATATAGAAAATGAGTTATTTATTACTATGTGCTTCATTCAGCAGATCTGC
>CM046859.1:34731153-34750451 GCA_025617745.1 Heliocidaris erythrogramma | reverse complement strand
AGTTATCAAAGCCCAGATCTTTGGGTGTGCAGGTGATTTTGGCGTGAACTATCAGTATTGTAGTACACATTGTGTATGTCCTAAGTTTCTGTGGAGAACTTTTAAACACAGCTTTATTTGAAAAACACGATGTATTTGAGAGATCCAATAAAAGTCTGGAAACAATATTCAATTGCATATCTATTGGCTATACATGTGTAGTGTCGAGTACTGATCATGCTGTTGCATTGTGAGAGAAACTGTATAGATGAAATTTGGAAAGTTTGGGTAGTACATAAGTATAGGCCTACTATGAGGTGTTGGAATCATCTTGACTCCATCTCGCTGGAAGTCACGTGCACTGCACACAAAAGTGGATATGGGACAACACACACACACACATACGGCAAGGAAACTAAAGTGGAACCTTGTAAAGAACACTGTTTAAACAAACTCTTGTTATAACTAGGTAATTTTGCTGGTCCCACTTAATTGCATTCTATTGTATTTTAGCACCAGTATAACAAGGTTTTGATATAAAGAGGTAATTTCCCTGGTCCCAAGGAGTTTGTTCTAAACGAGGTTCCAATGTACATGTATTTCTCATCATATTTCCAGTATGGGGGCATTTCAAGAGCAATCCTTGTCAATGGACATTTCTTTTATGACCTTCCAAACTGACATCAAAAGAAAGAAAAATCTGACACAATCATTTCTCACCTTTACCAGAACTCACAGGCGGTTCAAGGAGAATTGTACATGTAAATTTTAATTAACCCTTTCAAGACAATTGACCACATTTTGTGGTTTAGCTCAATAACTTTTCATTCTGAGCTCCAAAAAATATACCTGGTACATGAGCAGAAAGACACTATGTCCATTTTTGTTGCATGACCATATTTCGTTTGATGCCAGGAATTTTAAAAACAAAAATAAGCTTTAAAATCCTTAAGTTGGCAACACATTGAAAGGTTCAAAATCATTTTTTATCAAAATTGGCAATTTTTTTCTCAACTTTTTGACAAAATTCCTAACCATGTATATTATTTTCAAAGATGTTATACCTTAATGGAACCATGTAGCACTAAAAGAAAAATATTGTCAATTTGAAGAACAAAATGTGATCAATTTAGCACTTGAATAATTCCTGTCCTGAAAGGGTTAAACATCATTAAAATAAAAAAGTTGGCAAGTGATGAGAAGCTAGAATTCTTTTAATGCTAGATCACAACTACAACCTTGTAACAAGAACATTAAAGATAAAGTTGAGTTCTGGTCATGTGATTACATTGTGATAGAAACTGTCTCAAAGCAATTTGGAAAGGTTTGATCATGTCTCCATGAGAATTGGTGTGTACTGTGAGGCTTTGGAATCCTCAAAATGAAAAGAAATTGATCCAATTCATGCTGAAAAGCACATGTACTGCACACAGAAATTGGTATATGGGACTGCACACATATGTGGCATGAGTCTTCGGCCCAAACAATTCAGCTTTTTCCTGTCATATTTTAAGTACAAGTAAGAGGGAATTTTAAGAATCCTTTTCAGGGGACATTTCTACTACAGTGTATATGATGTTCTTCCAGACTGTCATGAAAGGAATGAGAAAGCTCACAAATTATTTTTCACTTTTTCCAGAATCATACCTTCCCTTCAACAAAGTCTGGAATGATTAACATAATTCTGAAATATTAGGACTGTACAACTGTCTGCTGGGATCTTCCACAGGGTTCACACACTTTTTGCCAAATAAAATTCCATGACCTTTGAAGTAAGAATTCCATGACTTTCCATGACTTTCCATGACTTTCCCCAGGGGCTAATGTGGTACATGAAAATTTTGCACGGATGAGCAGAAGATAAACACTCGGAAAATGCAAGCCATGCCACCATGCACGCACATGCACACAGTACACACAGGGATCCACATAAATGCAGTTCATATATCTCACGATCACTCGCACAAATGCATGCAATACATAAACCAAGCACACGTTGTTCTTTCACATACAATCTGGCAAACAACAGTCATACCATGGGCTACAGCCATGACAAATGCGTTTGAAAATGAGAACACAGAAATGAAGTGGAGGAAATGAGAAATAATTTTTATTATTTCCACATCGACGACAGAAAACACATAAATTTCCATAAATTTTGTAATTCCATGACTTTCCATGACTTTCCATGACCTTTTTATCAAAGTATCAATTTTGCATGACTTTCAAGGCCTGGAAAAAGACTAAGCCGAATTCCATGACTGTCCAGGTTTTCCAGGACCCGTACGAACCACAGAACTTCTGTGGTACGAACCCTCTTTAATTATTTTAATTAGATGGGATGCATAATTGTATATACCACTCAGGGCATGAAATGCGTTCTCTCACTGCAAGGTATCTATGTACTATGCCTGAGAAAAGAGACAAAATGCCTTATCTTCTTGGCTCCAATTAAAGGGATACTCAACCGCAGATTGTGGACGTTTTAATGCCGCGAGAGGGCACCGTGATCGTTACCTAATCGTACCGTTGCCCCGCGGGGCGCAAACCTTGGATAGACTGGTCGCCGCACAAACATGCACGCCCTGCCTGAGCTCGAGTCTCGTGCGAGATTCGGTCGACTTCGTGCAGCCGAAATATAATCCCACTTAGTCCAACAGACACGTTCGATGCACAAACTTTGTGTACAAGTGAATGGGGCTTACGCAATCCTGACTTTCCCCACGGCCGCCCTGTGGCGTATCCCTTTAATAGCAGCAAAGCCACAGTCTGAAGTCAAAGCAGTCAGAGCACTTCTTGACAGTACTAGGGCCTCAGTGCCCCACAATAGGGCGGTTTACGCGATGACGTCAACACCCCCTACTTCCTAGTTACTGTTACTAACTCGGGCAAGCTTTGACAGATCGCCATCTTGGATTTTGCCCGATCTCCATGCAAAGTCAATGCGCGTCTCTCCCTAGCTGTTATCGACGATAGTGACTATGTCATAATTTCTTGCAATGGCATCGACTTCGAGTTCATCGTCAAGGAAGTCAGTGAAGGATTGGACAGTCAGATATTTGACAGACTTCTTGAGACAAAAAGAGGTGTGAGTACGAGCGGGTATAATAAGGAAAAACTTGTCAAACTTGCGACGGCTGTCGGTGACTTGGATCTTCCGTGGACCCCGATCTCACCCAGGTAGATACCGCCGGTACGTTGCGGGAGAAACATTCCTGAATTTGGATTATTCGATATTTTCAACTACCGTATTTGATTATTAACAGAACAGACTATGACAGGAAGAAACTCAAAGGTTATAAATCATTTGAGGATGTCTGTGATGATGTCATGTAATCACACTGTTTATTATTTCATCTCCCAATAAGAACTGCTATATGTATAGCTTCAAAATATGTGTACATGTACAGTATTGATGGAAAGAAAGTTTCCCACATTGTCCCACTAAAGTCTGTAATAACAAAGGATGCAAATAAGAAAGTATGATGAATAACTACTTGTACATGCGATAGACACAAATAAAGTAGGGTCTATGATGAATAACTACTTGTAGGCCTATATGCGATAGACATCCCTCCCCCCTCACTCACACTTTGTACTCATCTATTGCCTCAAATTTTTAAGTACAAACTACTTTCAGTAAAAATAAAGAGTTATGAAAAGTTATAAAGCATGGATCCTGTAATTCATATACAGTACTGCCCCCCTCCCCCACATGATAGAAGGGAGTATGGGACAATAGGAACAATGACTCATACTTCCTTCTGTCGGGGGGGGGGGGGGTAGAGTTATACACATTTATTACTACGATCCACAAAATTGTAGACAGGAACATCCAGGGGAACATTCGGGGGAACATCTTGCATGTCTTGAATTTCTTCTATTTGAACTGCCTGATGTCTCTTTGGACTCGGAGGCGGAGGCAGAGTTTCCAGCAACCGCTTTCGGGGCGGAGGCCGCTGAGGTTTTGTGGCAATTTGTCGCTCAAGCTCGGTGACTGCAGCTGGAATGGGGAGGGGATGTTCGATGGTCGGGCCGTTTCCTCCCACAAAATGCTTGGAACAGATGTAGGTATCCTTGATGATTCGGTCTATTCCAAAGTCCTTTCGACCACACATTTTTATCCAGGTTGTACATTTGTCCAAATTTGTCTTTGGTTTCGGGAAAGGGATGAAAAACACCCCCACCATTTTGGGCCTTTTCCCAAAATATCGTGAATCGCTGTTGCACGTCCCGTAACACTAACAGCAATGTTTTCCTCCCATTTTGCGGAAACTGTGGAGAAAAATCCTCTTTTGGCGTACTCTCTCATGTGAAATTAAAACTTGATTTAGATCTACGGTGCGCGATGTGATGTAGAATTGATTTTCTTTCAAGTATTGATGAGATAAGCTTTGATGCGACGCACTCTATCGGTACTCTACACGTACATCTATAGATGGGACTAATAGAGCAGCCCCCAGCAGTCGATGTCGACAGTTCCTTTGCCCGAGGTCGCGGCCGTGTGCAAAATTAAAAGTCTGTGCATATACTAAGTAAACCGCCCTATTGCTTGAAACAGTTCCACAAATGCTACAAGTTCTTTAGCTAGTGCAGGGCTTCAGACTTATTTTTAGTAGGAGGGGAGGGTCCGAAATGAGATGTTTAGAATGTGTATGCAAAGGCCCCCATATTAAAATTTTGAAATTTGTTTGGGGCGCCCATGTGTCCAGGGCGCCTGTTAATGTTGAGTCCTGTTGGTGTACATGTATGTTGTTGTCATGTTTCTTCATGGGTGTAGCCAGCAGCAATGCCTTTTCTGCCCTCAGTTGCTTTGGTTACAGGCGTCTCTCCTAGCTTCTGTTCCAATCCCTGCCATGAACGCCCCATGAGATATTCACCTGAAACGTGGTCAGATAGGAGAGAAAATTAAAGAGAGAGAGAGAGAGAGAGAGGGAGGGATGGAGAGAGGAAGAGAGAGATATATAGAGAGACAACGTGATGGGGAGATATAGAGGAAAAAAAGAGTGAAGAAAAATTATGACAGGAATAGAGAAGAAAATAAAATAAAGTTAAACAAGAGAAGGAAATGAGTAAATAAAGATGATACAAAGAAACAAAGAAGAGAAAGGACAAATAAATGTCAGGAGAAATATTTGGATTAAGCAACATTAGAATAAAGGAAAAGGATGAGAGAAGTGGAAGCAAAATAGGTGCAAGATTTAACTGAAAGTAACCTCCCTCATAGCAAACTATTTCTTGAAGAAAGGACCTCTGTAGGAAAGAGTGGGCATTTACATGTATAGGCTCAAAGCTCCGGAAAAGTTTTGGTAGCAAAAGGAAATTGGAAAGAAACGTGTTGAATATAGTCTCATGTTGTTCTTGTATATAAAAAAATACAAGATCATTAGATATTCCAACCATAATTTCCGGTGAACTTTAGTGTAATTATCTGTGAGGAATGCTCGATAGCGACTATACACTGCTAGGACCCTTCCACCCGGATGGCTGCACAGTCTCCCATTGGTTTTACACGTGTCTCATACAACCTGCCGTTGTAGGAGTTTAGCTCCCTGTCCCAGTATCTAAATTATTGTTCACCTCTCACTTCTTTAATATTCAACTTGGAGGAAGAAAACTTTGGAGCAGCTTAGTTATGATGGTATCCTGCAATTTATCATCTAAAATCAAAGAAATCTGATGAAAACTTTTTGAGGGCTTACCAAAGCTACACATTACCCTGAAGTGCCCTCAAACTAAACAGCTTCATATAAAATATTGCTAACAATTTCCTAACAATTACAGAATGAACACAAGTCTGTATGTGATAAAGAACATGTATGAAATCACATCAATTTCTTTTGGTGGATGTTGGTGGTCGTTGATCACCAAAAGACAGGCGAGACACTTACTAGCATTCTTGTGTACATTTGAGACGGTCAGTGGTTCGTCTCTACTCACTAGAGCACCCGCATCACCACTTCCACCCATCAACCTGTTGTCTCCATCGTCATCATCCCTGGTGCCTAGCAATCGTAGCTTACCAGTCACCAAAGACACATCTGTCCTCTCAGAAGCATTGGATGATGTGGGTATCTCGACATGTCCGCGACAACCTAGATGAAAAAAGAACGAAATAGAGACTAATGTGTCTTTACAAAAGTAAAATACAAGTACAATGTATTTATAGTGTATGTCCAGGCATGCGCACCAGAGAGAAAAATGACCATTTCGTTTGCAGCCCTTTCAGCACTGTATATGTATATTTTTGTTTTTCTTTTACCAGCGCCGTTTGTGTGATGACCAAGGCTATTTCTGAGCTGTCCTGAACTAAATCGCTCACCGTTCCTGTCATTTTTTTCCCGCTGATGGACACAGGTTTTGAAAAAAAAAAGATTACCATTAATGGAAACGAAGAGAAACTGCATTTACAAAAGAAATAAATCAAAATGCTACAAAAAGTAAAGCCAAATAAGATTCTCACAGGAAAACAATATCACTTCTTCAGATCGGCCCTCTTCTCCCACTGGAAGGCTCACTATGCCCTGCGATAATCACAAAATGATTCAGGACCTCAATCAGGAAGAAACAATGTCAAGGCATTTACAAATGGGTTTGAAAATTGAAATTAATGCCTCATACTGTTTCTTAATAAACAAATAATTAATATGGTGGAACAAAAAAAAAATAATCATAATATCATGCCTTCAAAAACCACTTTCAGTGGCAACTATTGGCATTTTCTAAAATGATTTCAATTCAGACTTGAAATCTCCAGTTGAGCTTCAGCATTAACTTTGATTTTTGCAAGCTCACCGATTGTAAATTACACATTCCTCCTTGTTTACAAATTCTGACCATGAAATTCATGATGTGTTGATTTCTTGTAAATTTCCTCCTGCAATTTTACAAGCTGTCATGCTTGTCATTGTCACACACCTGTTTGTGTGAATTTCACATGAGGTATTTCCTGGGTATATACAGGTATGCACAAATTGCAAACTGTGGATCAAATATATTTCACATGTATGCTAACATTGTGTTCCTTAAATACAACATAGTTAAATGACATATATGAAATGAGTGTGCAAACTTACAATTCACACGTATACCCCTTCATTGATAATTTCAAAAATAGAAATATCTAGAAAAAGGTAATTTCACTGATTTAGACTCAATCTGAACAAGTGTAAATTTGCAATATATTTGCTGCTTGTCCCAAACTATTCAGAAAATAAGCTTGGGATTATCATGAACAACAGAACATCTTCTGATGTTAATGTATACAGAAGAACAAATGCATCCCCAATATATGTATGCCTGTATGCAATTAATTGTAAAATTAATTAATAGATCGGGGCGGTCATCCGGGTACTTTCGTTCAATGCCATTGACAACCGATGAAAAGACAGATTCTTGCATGATCAGCAGACCATCAAACATGGCTCGCTCGAATCATCCGAATCATCGACCAGCACAATGCCGAGGCTATCATGGGCCTGATAAGAGTCAAAAGCTGTTACCAGGTTGTGTGACCAGCATTCGAGCAGGATTTGAGCAAGCACGAATATTGTTTTCATCGCTCTACGGGTTGCTAACCGGAAGTTACGTAAGCCCACCCCAACCTATTGTTAATGATTTTCTGTAAATATTCATCATTCATGTGACAATCCTTTCAATCAAGCTATGATAACATCAATATAAATAAAACATGAATCATGTAAGGCTTGGTGCACGTGTTGTGACACCAACTGT
This sequence comes from Heliocidaris erythrogramma, assembly GCA_025617745.1. Taxonomy (NCBI): domain Eukaryota; kingdom Metazoa; phylum Echinodermata; class Echinoidea; order Camarodonta; family Echinometridae; genus Heliocidaris; species Heliocidaris erythrogramma. The sequence goes on along the minus strand of CM046859.1, from coordinate 34,742,738 downwards.
GTTGTTCAATTCATTAGAATTCATGCACAGGGGAGCATTTCATCAAGTGTTTTGTCAGTGATTTCTACCGACAACTGTTATAAGCTACTGAAATCCTTGCATCTGATTGGCTGAGAGCAAATTTGTCAGTAAAAATCACTGACAAAACGCTTGATGAAACGCTCCCCAGGTAAGAAGTGAACAAAAGGCCCCCTAAATATTGAGACGGATATGCTTGGCTGTGCTCACTAATAAAACAAACATTTTCTGTTTGATTCAATGGTTTGTGAAGATTGTGGTCCACTGAAGCTCTGTTTCTGGACTTGGCAGAAAGTAATACTTTAATAATTTAATATTTTAATATTTTAAAATTTTAATATTTTAAAAACAAGTACATTTGCGAGTCATCACTAAACTTGTAAATGTTGTTACAAATGACTTTTATATTTCTTCAAATTCCTGAATATATTTATCATTGAACACATTTCGCCGATGTATGCAGTGATGCTACAGATCACAGCTCTATTTACCTGGAAGTAGAGTTTGGAAGTCAGTGATGTACTCCCCTGTCCACTCTCTGGCTTCGTTACATGCTATCTCCATCTCAAAGGGGGTAACCACAGGACGATAGAACTCTTTGGAGTCAATGAGGCTATTCTCAGGACACGCAACCAACACGTAAACATCGACTTCCATGAAATTAGCAAGTTTGGGGACATTCAGTTTCCCGACAGCGAAGACATAACTCTTCTTGCCAGTATGTTTCAGTAACTTTTTGAGGTGATGGATAATATCAAGATAGTTTGCGACACCCAGCGTACCAGCCAGTATACCCACTACATTGGCGTCCTTTGCCTTCTCTATGAGGTGATAGCGACGCATGAGGGCGCGATTTACGTTCAGCGTTTCCTGTCTCCCACGGCAGCTCGCAGGGTCAAATGTGTAGAAAGTGCACTGGTTTAAAACCATCATGAAATTTGTCAACGTCCTGCTCTCAGCTCCAACGTAGAACACCACGTAGTCTTGGAGGCATGTGCCAGGTTTCAAATTGAAAGTCCTCCCACAGAAATGATTTTCTCCATCTTCCCTCACTGCATCTTCTCCCTCTCCATCTCCTTTGGTCCTTTCCTCATCTTTACTACCCGCAGTTTCTTCTTTGCTGGTAGCAGATGAAAAGGCTTGAGACGAGTCATCTATCTTCTGTGCGTCCTTGTCTGACTGACCTTTCCTGCAGCAGGTGCCCGAGGTGCACTGGCAGTCGAGACCCTCTATCTGTGACAGGCTGGAACCGCTCTTCACGTCCTGCTGGGACGACAAGGTTGGCGTTGTGTCAATGGAGGGGAAGGAAGAATTCGGGTAATCTTCTTGAAGCCTTGATTGGAGTTCATCTGGAGAAGGGAAGAAATAATTCAAATTAAGTAGGCGATCAATGAGTTGACTTTTTTCTGTCTCTGGCATTTCAATGGTTATAATATCTGATTTTGTACAAGTTTATCTTTGCCAAAGGAAAGTAATGATGATGATGATGATGATGATGATGATGATGATAGTAATAACAATAATTATAATAATAATAATGTTAACAGTATAGTACACTGCTTCATGAAGGAGACTCTACAATTCAGTGGTTTGAGCAGTGCACTTCAAAGATAGCACATACAATGTACTAGTACCAAAGAGCTTGAAGCTCCTTGCTAGTACTCTTTAAAAAAATATTTATTATGGGTTTGACTTGTCTTCTAGAAAAAAAAGGAGGCAAGTTGGCTCAGTTGGTAAAGCGTCTGCCTTTTGGACCAAAGATAGTGGGTGTGAATCCACCCAGGGCGGATGTCTGAAGTCTGTGTTGTATGTTAATGTGCCTCTCCCGTTTCACAGACGCAGGGTAATTTACAGTGGAAAACATTCTGTCTTTGGATAGGACGTTAAATGGAGGCCCTGTGTAAAGGAAAGTCACCACCTTTGCATATTAACTCTTTCAGTGCTGATGTCACGTATATATGTGACAGATAGACTTGTCATTTTCATTCACCAATCGCTCGACCACAGGAAAGGTATATGGTGCTCAATGTATATCAAAATTTTGAGCATAAATCAAGCATTATAAATATACATTATGATCATAATTATATGCTACCATAGAAATTTTCAGAGAAAATTACAGCTACTTAAAAGATATTACCTTATTTCAACATTAAACAATAGTAAACAAATGACAAAACAAACTAGATGAATCTCCAACCACGTGCGGTCGGAATTTATGCCTCCGCCATCACCAGATTGGCAACGTATGGCATACATGTACACTTTAAAAAGGATTGGTCCATCAAAATTACAAATCTTTTCACTTAAAAAGCACAGGAGACAGAAAATTTATTTCATTTTAATTTCAAATAAAAAACTTAATTACCATTGATGACTTACAATCATCAAATACACCAAGGAAATAGATATTTTATAGCAAATAGACCACTGTCCCCTTGAAATTTCTAAAATAGGTAGTTCTAGACTCCATACATCACGAACCATTTTTGTGTATATAATGACCTCTATGACCTTTGAACTTTGACCTTGAGATCCCCTAAAATCTAATCAGTTCATCGTCTCTCACATATGCATACATGGGCCAAGTTAGAGGTTGATCTGTCAAACAACTGAAGTTATTGCAAGAACGAACCATTTTTATGTACATAATGACGCCTCTGACCTTTGACCTTGAGACCCTAAAATCTAATCAGTTCATCGTCCCTCCCATATGCAAACATGGGCCAGGTTAGAAGCTGATCTGTCAAACAGTTCTTCAGTTATTGCGAGAACTAACCATTTTTATGTACATAATTACCTCTGTGACCTTTGACCTTGAGACCCCAAAATCTAATCAGTTCATCGTCCCTCCCATATGCATACTTGGGCCAAGTTACAAACTAATCCAAAAAAACGGTTTTGAAGTTATCGCGAGAACGAAAAGGGGACGGACGTACGGACGGACGACCCGAAAACATAATGCCTCCGGCACCACCTATGGTGGGCGGAGGCATAAAAATAATGGACAAAAAAGAAACTCAAATGTAATTTCCAATAATTCTTATGCATAAAGTTGTTAAAGGAATAATGTTCGGTATCATATTAAAGAAATGGTAATAAATCTCCAAGTTTTGTACACAATATTTTGTAAAATAATAGATGCTTATAATGAAGTGCAGACATTTGAAAAGTAAGCATTGATCACATTTTGGTAAAATTTTGAAAAGAGCTAAACCACTTGGCACAGTAAGAGTTAAAGGGAGTGGCAAGTCGTAGTCCATGGGCCTGACCAGTTGGCCTGACTCGGGGAAATTCGGTTACAATCGGGTCCAATCGTGCGCTACCGAAGGAATGTTATTGGCGGATTCCTCGGGCGATCGTTAACTCGAATCCCTCCATACGCAACCGACCAATGAGATTCAAATACTGGAATAAAGAACACGCGATCTTGTTTACTCAAATTTGGGTCAATGTGCGAACTTTTATTAGCTGCACACGATAAATTGAAGTCGCTTTGAACTTTGATCCAGAGAAAGGAGCATCCAACTGTAAAAGCGCCCATAGATTGCGACTTGTCGCTCCCTTTAAGAACCCACTGCACTGTACATAGAAGAGTAGGGGGTAACCCGGTGTAGTGGTACACCTGCACATCCCAATCAGTTTTATCAGGAGGAGAGACCTGAGGGTTACAGTGATTCAGTTCGCTTTTCCCCTCCCTAAATACGATTTAATAATAATGTGTTTCCCAAATTTTCTTGCTTCCATCCAAGCCACCTTTTTATGAAGGGTTAATACCCTTTTAAGACATTACATGTATAGAACTTACCCATCGAGTGAGAATATATCACGTCTGATAGTACAAGGACTTGCTGGCTCTTGTCTGGAATCAATGATTGGAAACTTTCACAGCACTTCTCCAGGTCTATCTTACCACGCCCAAAGATGTAGAGAACAGGGAATCGCTTGGTTAGGCTGAGGCAGGCTGGACCAAAGTGAATAATGGCATCAGCTCCTGCATGTTGACCTGCTACCTCATCAACGCAACAGCTGATAAAATTTGTTGAATGATGACAATAAAAAAATTAAAAAACAATAAATAATGATGATCGAAACACATGTGCACAAAAATACTACTAGTGTCATTTCATGTCAAATCACCCAAGTTTAAACCATACAAGGGGGAAACGCAATATAACGAGGCCGTCGGGACCAAAGGATTTTCCTCGTTATAGCCGTTATCTCGTTATATCAGAACATACATAAAAATGCACATATGGTGCTAGATTCTACATGTACACTAATAATGAATGTACCTTGTTCTTCTGCCATTGCTTATATACTCGTTGGAAAGCTATGAAGGCATTAATAATGTGAATTCTTGATCTGAATTAGCTAATAAAATATTAAATCAAGTCGGTAAGCGCGTTAAAAGCACTATTTTCAGACACTAAGTTACCGACTAAGAGTTACATGTAAGTCCATCACACTTTCGCATTGAATATCAGGACTGCGCCAGTACTCTCAGCATAGCGCATACTCATGGTATAAAAAAAGTTCATAATTCGGGGGCTGGACTCCCTGAGCTGTGATATGAACAAAAAGATGCTCCCTGCGCCATGTGTGTGATACGAATAAAAAGACGCTCCCAGCGCTATGCGTGTGATACAAATAAAAAGACGAACCCCGCTTCGCATCCCGATCGACTGCGGCCTCCCAAATGCCTTGATATCTCTTTATAAGCTTGTGTGTGTGCAGATTCTTCAGCTGAATGATTTTTGTCCATTTGAGGCCCAGTGAAATTTGCTTGCTCTTTATAAATGATAAAGAGGCCTGGATCAGGAAGAATTGACCATATCAGTATCAGAAATATCTCTGAAGACTCATTCACATATGTTATGGTAAACCGCCACAAGAAAAATGCAGGTTTTTTTTCTAAAGCGTATTGCGCTTCATATTTCTGTATCTTATAACACACAAGTTAGTACCAGGGGAGCATTTCATCAAGTGTTTTGTCAGTGATTTTTACTGACAACTGTTATAAGCTACTGAAATCCTTGCATTTGTCAGTAAAAATGACTGACAAAACACTTGATGAAACGCTCCCCAGAGGACCTTTGTTGCATCATGCATCCCAACTTGCCATTCATTTACTACACAAAACCGGCTTTTGTTTTTTTAACAGTGATTTACCCGCATGTGTGAACGAGCTTTAAACTGACTGATCTATCTTCAGTAAGATGGTCAGGTAGTTGGATTGTAGAGTATGCCACGGTCCTTACCTGCCGTAAGAAGTGTCCCCTAGGATGAAGACAATTGCTGACGTCTTAGACTGGAGGATGCTGGCCAATGTTGCTGAGAGGTGCAAAAGGTCATCTGGGAACTGCAAACCAACCTACATAGGGTATAGAATAGAGATAGATCAGGTAGATTGTCAGAAAGGGGGTAAGAGGTACAGGGATATACATGTGTTCCATGTTTATATATTTTTGAAAACACTGATTTCTAAAGGAAGCATTGTCCTGCCTAAGGCTGCCTTACAGCTTTTTCTACGTAATAGCAGAAAATAATGAGGTGGTAGTGTTGTGCAATCGGATCGTGGTCAGGCTCCGAATATGGTTTTCCTCAGAAGTACAGGTTCGATTTCTGCACTGAGCTGAAAAAAGATTGTCGCTGCGTTGTGTGTAGGCGTACCCCTGTTAAGCAGAATACTATGCTTTTGAGTGCTACCTGAGCACGAAGCTAGTCATTTAAATGTGAAAGGTTTTTGGATAATAGGTGTACATCGAGTCCCCTTATCTCTAATAATGTGAAAGATATGCATTACGCACTCTCGGGATTGATGCCTTTGTGGAACTGCAAATTAGGTCCATGCCTTGAAGGACTGAATTTCCCATTATGACCAAAAGACGCAACATTTCCACTTTCATCAAATAAATAAATAGACATAGGCAAATGGGCCATACTGCAATGCCAAAACTGAAGAAAAACTAAAAAAAAAAAAAGAAAAAGAAGAAGAAACCTCAGTAGAAGTACTACAGAAATGGTCACTTTCTTACACTGGTTAAATTCCTGGGCGCTGTTCCATAAAACTTGTTCTCAATATCAACTTGCAATAACTGCAATACTAAGGCTGAGTCATATCGGTTTGTATACCGGCCCTCGATCGAGGCTATCGATTCCCGGTGCTGGTTTGGCGAAAGCGGCGCATCCATAAATTTATTTAAATATTATAATACAAAGAAAAGAAGTAGCAAGCACTGGTACGCTAATTTAACAGCTCGCAAAAATATCGACACTTGATTCTAATTTGCACCACGAAAAAGTGAAGCCCGAGATAATAGGATCCCAGAATGCAATGACCACCCCATTTCATTCATAATTTTGTTGTTGTTGATAAGTGTTATATGGAAATCAGTCAATTTTGCCTATTATCACCAACAATTTTTTAATTATATTTTTTAAAAACAGACTTTAATCACCTAAAATAATATAATTGACTTCTTTTTTTTGCTAGTTATTTTTTAATAGCGTGTGTGTGTGTGTGTGTGTAATTGGGTTTTTACAGACGTGTATCAATCAGATATGATTATTTACGTCTGGGACCGACCTTTAACGTCACCATCCGAAAGACGTGACTCAGTCTCGAACCTGGGTCCGCTGAATCAGTTTATAACTTCCACTGGTAGCTGGATTACAGGCGCACGCCACAACGCCCAGTTAAATAGCTGCTAGCGCTTATTATTATGTACATAAATTCTACTATGTAAAAGTTGGTTAGACATTGCAAAACTTGGCTTAAAATTCACTTTTATTCGGGTCAAAGCTAGAATCTCATGCCTCAATTCATTCTCCAGTAAAAGATATTTATATTCTTTCACTTAATATGATTTTTTATTGGATTCCTGTTGCAATAATTTAGTTTTGGTGTCAAATTACTGAATTTATCTGATTACTCGTCCTTCTCAAACACATATTCTCAAACCCTATTGTCACGTGGCTCACTTGACTCGCGATCGTGATAACATTTTTTACGATCGCGACCATGAGTCATGTGACTACTATACATGTTTGAGAAGGAATAATCAGAGGAATTCAATAATTCCAAAACCAATTTTTTAAACAGGGATCCAACAAAAAATTAAATGAAATTAAAAATTCAAATGTCTTTTACTGGAGATTGAATTGTGGCATGAGTTGTCAGCTTTGAGCTACAATTACAGTGAAATTTAAGCCAATTTTTTGAAGTCTAACCAACTTTTACATGGCCAAGTTTATGCTCAAATTAAATGCAGACTATGTAACCAACATATCACAATTAAAAATAGCAAATCAAATGGATGTGCTAAACCTTATGTAAAATATTTTTGGTCCACTAATACAGCCATGGAAAAAATTATTAGACCAAGCATGGTTACGGATAGTGTTATTTTTGTGGTAAGAAGCAAATAAAATTACATAAAAGCAAGGTATAATTGCTGGAATTTGGTATTCATTCAATGAAATACAAAGACAAATCATTTTTATAATTTTGTATGCATATTATGGTACCCTTACTACAGAAGCTTGGTCTAATAATTTTTTTCAGGGCTGTATTGGTGCACCGATGTTCGACCGGAGCAAAGCCGTCGATCCCCGGTTTACAAAAAAAAAAACCAATATGACCCAGCCCAAGTTATTACTGATAACAAGTGTGATGAAACAGTACCCATATTTTAACCCAGGAACTACAACTTACCCTTGAAAGTTAAAACATAATCGCAACCCTAACCATATACCTGTGACAGAATGAAGCCCAGGGGACATATCGGATCACCATTCCCATAATATCTAAGGCCTGGCTCTCACGAGGTGTCATTTGCCGATGTTAGGACCATGTCAGTGACTGGTACGGTCATTTGTACATCATGGAAGACCGATATTGTTTAAAAAGCGATTGCAACATGAAGACTGCAAAAGATACTCTTAATAACTGGCATATGGGTCAATTGTCTTCACGGGCTTGATTAGCGCAGCTAATGATGCAATCGAAATGATGACTTTTGTGAGCCGGGCATATAAGTAAGATAAATTCTAGTGCACCATGCCATACATGATATCTGCTTCTGTAAAAAAGACCTGTATGCTTGTACCCACCTTTGAAAATCCATTCTTGGTGATGAAATCAGCACAGCGGTCCACTTCATACTGTTCGACGATGTCCTGGGGTGGTCCAACTCGCTCACGGACCTCCAGAGTGCGCTGCATCACCGTGAGGGAGTCGGTAAAAAAGGCAGACGTCGACATGGCGACCAGCTATTATGAAGTTTCAAATAAAGGTTTTGTTACTTTAAAAAAGAAAAAAAATTATTTGATTATTGTCATTTTCTGGGAAATGGTCCAGATATCTTCATTTTGAGAGATGTCATCAAAATTGTCCGTAAAAAGTGAAACCAAACGAATGTATGATATTTTGCATTGCAAACGGTACCTTTGATGGATTGCTACAATTTGGATAAATCTGCTGTAAACTAACAGTTTTTGTGCATGAAGTTTGGACTCGTTTTATGAGCCTTCCTTTTCAGTTACACTACAGCATATTGCGATCCGAAATAGAATTTTGAGATCAAGATATCTTCAAAATTTGTTGTTGATTAGTTTTGTTGGAGCATTTGGTCTCAATCGATCCAAATAAATGTTTGTGCAATATTTATGAGAAATCATGGATCGAATATCACATTCCTAATCTTTCAAACGTGCACAAACTTTGGTCACCCCATCATAATTTGAACAAGTTTGCAACTTTGCATGCAATACTTTAGGAATCTTTTAAAATAGATTGGAAAATATATAGAATCTAGGTCTAGATGACAAATATTAATGGTGGTTTACATTTTTTCATGCATATTTTTTGCAAAATCCTTATCCACCGCTAAACGTGTTGGTTTTATTTTTGTGAAGCACTGGCGGGACACTCAAACCCCCCAGCTTCTGTCCTACAACTTACAAACTTATGCATGTAGAGCTAGATCTAAATCTAGATGGATCCAGGCCAACTTGGGACTACAGAGCAAAATCGACTGCAAACACTTGCAAGAATATTTGCATTAAGAACAACTTTTAAAACATAAATTTTCAATATTATTTAATAGGAATGTGTAAAATAGATATGAAAGAGGCCATGCTGAAAATTTCAAGAGACTAAATTCTACAAAACATGAAAACTCAGGCTTTTAAGAGGTCCAATGTGCAGCTTGTACTTAAAACTCTTGAAAGTTCAGTTGAAACACAATTGCCGTGTGCTGCTAAGTCAGCCCTAGTGCCGAGTTAGCACGACCCCATCCAGATGATAGCATTGTAGATCTATAGAAGCCACTCATCCAATGTATGAGGTTATATAATATACCCTCCTAAATCAATATGGTCATGGTGAAAAAACAAAAATGCTGCCCCCTACCGCCTACCGGCTGTACAACTGCATTACAACCATAAACAAATGCAGATTTCCTCTCCACAAAGAGAAGGGAGTAAGAGAGGGCAGCACATACATAGCTAAATATACACATCGGTCTAGTCTGGCCAGGTCAATACAACATTTCTAACATTTCCAAGTGGATATCGATGTCCGTATGAAATTTTAATAGACAAAATGAAAGCGTGCACATGCACACGTTACATAAAAAAATTTTGTTGTCGAAACAGACTCAAGATAATCAAGATTGAAATGTAACTTCATCTTGTAATTTTTTCCCTTTTTGGTGGTAATTACAGAATTCAAAGACCGCAGTAGTATTTTTGTTTGTAGGGTTTGCGTGTTTGACACCTTTATTGGGGTCTACTGGCATCATTTATCAGCAAATAAAGGGCATTAATGTGGTAAATTGATCCGAATTTCAAGAAATTTGAAAGTTTGATCGGTTCAAAAATAAGTGTCCACATTAATTTGTTAAAAACTTATTCTATTTCTAGATATGTATGAATTAGGAATAAAAGAACATTTTAAAGAAGAATTCTATCTTAAAATAATTTTAAGTTTCCTCCGTTTAGTTCACTGTACGTAAAAGAGTTTGTTGGTCGAAGGTCGACCAACGTACATGTACATGTATGATGTAGAGTATTTATAGTTAAGCCTTTTGATTTTGAAGCTGACTGATAGAGTGATGCTGTAAATTTGACCCTTTTCCAAATAATATCACAGTCACTGTCACAGAAATAAAGGAATGCTACATTGTCATTAGCATTGCTCACGTTTGGGGGCTAATGCGCTTTTGTACACCCTATACGTTCGTAGATCGTATGCCATTTATTTAGTGTAGGCGATCTATGACTATGTTGCCGTTGGTGGATTTTTGTCATACCAGTCGATCCCTTGCGGGGTGCATATTACTAGGCTTTTACTAAACAGTCGGGTTGCGGCGCAGCTCACTGGGTAGAAATTTTTGAAATTTTCCAATTCTTTCTTCTTCTTTCGTTAATGTTAATTGGCAATCAGTCATATTTGACTATTGTCGCCAATGACTTTTTTTTTTTTTTTTCCTTCTCTCTATTATAAGGATATTACATATACTTTCTATAATTTTATCTTTATTTGTTTTGCTTTTTTTTCCTGCTAAAATATTTTTTTTTCTCGCTAGATTTACATTGAAAACCCCGAAAAAACAACCGCTATCTTCAGCACAGTTCCAACGGCACTTGCCCTGCCCTTTCCAATAATTTTTAGGAATTTTATGTATGGTATCTTTTTTTTCAGAGCAGCAAAAAAAAAAGGAATTTTTTTCCCCCAAAACTATTTTCAAGAATTTTAAGTATGAATTTTTTTTTTAACAACCAAAAAAAGAGAATATTAACTTTAATGATTTTAAATATTGGCTTAATACTTATTATTGCATAGATGGCATAAATTAAACAAGGTTATCCAAATTCAACGCTTGGAAACATTTGAAGTAATGATTATTAACAATTATAAAACGGTAAAATACAGCCCCCGATATAGCAGCTGAAGAGCTCCTTGAACGCTGAGATGTGTGACGACACACCATGGACCAGTCCTGTCTAAGCAGACGATATCCCATAACATCTTTAATACACACTTTTCAGAGCCTATTTTGTCATCTCCTCTTCACTTATTTCTCTTCCTTCACTAGCGTCAGTCTTAATGTTAGTCTGTTGCCTCACTCTTAACTTCGTGTATGGTATTATTTTGATGAAAAATGCGTTAAAAAAATAAAGGAATCAGTCACTTGTAAACAAAATAAGACGCCATTGTATTTTCAGCTGCTTGCACCGGGGCATGTTCGGCGTTTCAAGAGGGAACGAATACCATCCTGCTATTATTCGGAGGGCTTTTCAATTTGAAAGTGGGGTTTATTTCATTGATCATTGACCCTTCTCCTGTGTATTTACAATCAAACGGTTTTAGCTATCAGAATCAGTTTCACTTTCCCTTTATAATGGTGTGAAATAAGGTCATGTTTAAATATACCAAACTCTTTATAATTTGATAAATAATTGCATTGCAATTACGTTCATTCATTATAGGACGTCGTCTGCTTAAGCAGGATTGATCCCGAGTGTGACGACATCAAAACATCGCTATATTTCTGGCGAAT
>CM046859.1:34611153-34726153 GCA_025617745.1 Heliocidaris erythrogramma | reverse complement strand
TACTTTGCGCCGTTTTTTTCGGACATGCCTAGGTAACTCATGCATAGACATAGGGGCGCTGTTGTACCTGTGCTTACTGATGGGTTGAACATGTATTTTGGATAATTATCAATTAATGAGATGAAAACACTTGTGGGCTAAGTTAGTAGAAAATGGGGCTTCTAAATGCACATAATTGTGTGCGTGCATCATTTATACATTAAGATATAACTTTTATAATATACACAAAGGAAGAAAATACATTTAGCATTGAAACTCAGACCTACATAAAATACACAATACAAGTATCCCTCATTATGAACACGATAACAAAAGAGAGCGGACAAAATACACAGCCCCCCACAACCGCTCCGGCAGACAAAAGAACACCCCCTCACCGCCATTAATGCAAAATAAGCATAACAGGTGAAAATGCATGTGGCTCCTGTTCCACATAAAAAATTATATTCACATTACAGCAACGAAGGGACGCTCCCCCGTCCACCAGAGAAAATGCGGGAGGCACAGTGAGGAGCCGTGTACCCCGTCCGCCTCCTTGCCTGCCATGTTCATGTAGTGCCTAGTTCTTCTTTACTGAGAAGGGAGGGTTAAAGCCTACCTTCCCCGAAAAACGCTTCGTTCGCAGAACGAAACGTGTAATAGCCCTTTGTATTTGGGGATCACTACTTTTCAAATACTCAATTATTTTTCTTTCATTGGTTTCATTCAGTTCAGACAGGAGCATCGCTCTCTCGATAATATATTTTGGGCAATCTATAAGGTAATGGCCGACAGTTTCAACCTGTTGACATCTGTCACAGAAACCAGTTGGATGAATACCTAGTCTTAATAGATCATGGTTGAGACCTATCACTCCAACTCGAAGACGATGGAGTATAATTTCTTGTTGTCTACCTAGGTTACAAGTGTAAGTGGATGTAATTGATGACTGCAGCTCTTTTAAACTGGAATTTGATTGATTCCATCTTTCTTGCCAGAGTACTTTGGAACTCTGAACTATAAGTTGTTTTATTTCTGAAAGTGTTATTTTGTTATATATTTCAATATTTTTGGATAGAGCAGCTTTTGCACACGAGTCTACTATTTCATTGCCCGTGATTCCGCAGTGTCCTGGGATCCATTCCAAATATATATCTATTCCTTTGTACTTAAGCCTCGTACTAATCGTTAGAATTTCATTAATAGTTGGTTCATTATTTTGGTTTTGTATGGATAAAAGAGCACTAAGTGAATCACTAAATATAACAACACCCGTGTAAATGTCCATATTCTCTACCCATTCGAGGGCTAGAAGAATAGCAATCAATTCAGCCCTGTAAGACGAAGTGAAATTAGTCAATCTCTTCCCTCGATGTATTGAAAAGTATGGTACATAAAAGGCAGATGAACTTACTCCTTTATCAGGTGATTTGGATCCGTCAGTGTATATTATGTGCAATTGACTTATCCATTTGGTGTGTATTAATTCAAGGCTCTGTTGTTGTAATTGCATGGGATGGTCTGTTTTCTTTAATTGTATGGGATGGTCTGTTTTCTTTAATTGTAAATTTAATTCAGTAGATAATTATGATTGGTGGACAGAATAACCATGGGGGGAAAACAGAAGGACTAAGTTTTTCGATAATTTCTTGTCCCATCTTACACTGTAACCTGTATCCAAAAGGTTTACAAACACATTTGCCTTTTAGGTATTCAAATTGCCAGCATGGTTCTATATGACTTACCATGCAGTGGGTGATTAAAATTTCTCTCAATACTTTGTCTGTACTTGCTAGATAACAATTGTCTTAGGTCTAGAGGCAGTTCCCCCATTTCAACCTGTAAAGAACTCAAAGAGGTTAACGGGAGACACCCCGCACATATTCTAAGAGCTTGATATTGCACAGAATCTAAGATCTTTTTGGTAGTTTCAGCTGCACTATCATATGCTTGGCAACCGTAGTCCAGAAGAGATCTGATAAGTGCTCGATAAACAATTAGAAGGGATTTTGATGAACTTCCCCATTTTGTTCCTGTCAAACTACGTAATATGTTTAGTTTTCGTTTAGTTTTACATCTTGTAGCTACATTTTCTATATGAGAGTGCCAGGTCAATTTGCTATCAAATAAAATTCCTAAAAAACGGTGAGACGGTTTATATGTTAGAATATTCCCTTCCAAGTTCAATACTGGTTGAGGAATGTTTGATCCTTTCGTGAATAATACAGGTACAGTTTTCTCATTTGAGAGTTTAAAACCCCAGTCTTTGAACCAAGAGGATAATCTATCCAAATAAGATTGGATTTTCAATCCAATTATATGAACATGTTTACTAGACGTCCATATTGCACAGCCGTCTGCATACATAGATATTGTTACGTCTGGGTCTGTTGGAATGTCCCTCATCATCACATTATAGAGGAGGGGGCTCAAAACACTACCTTGAGGTAAAACCGTTATGCATTTTGTATGTGCTTGATTCTGTATCTGAGATTCTTACTTGAAAAGTACGTTCTGTTATAGGTATTCACGCAAATATTTCCTTCCTTGTATACCACAATGAAAGAGTTTAAATAACAAGCCTTAATTCGACACATAGGCTATCGTAGGCCTTTTCAACATCCAAAAAGACTACCAACGTATATGCTCACAACAATTAATACTCTTTTGAATGTCATTCTCCAGGAGAACAATATTGTCAGTGGAACTACGCCCTTTTCTAAACCCACTCAAGAAATTAGGCAATAAATTATTCTTTTCTATGTAGGCCTACCATTGTAATCTGTCATAATTTTTGCAAAACATGACATGAGAGATATCGGTCTGTAAGAAGTTACATTTTTAGAATCCTTAGGCCCACCAGTTTTAAGAATTGGAACCAATATGGAATGTTTTAGAGGACGTGGAATATTTCCAGTTTCCCATATTTCATTAATAATATGTAACATAGTGTTTTTAGCTCTCTCGGACATATTTCCATAGACAATATATGGAATATTGTCCTTTCCTGGCACCGTGGTGCGGCTGGAGGTTTTAACAGCCTTTTTGAGTTCATACATCGAAAAACTTTCGTTAATCACATGGTCTCTTAATAAAGGACAATTTTCCGTTCTTGTCAGGATTGTTTTAAGGGTTGCTTATTTATTTCTCAGTCCCGAGGATTGGAAAAATTTACCAAGGGCTTCTGTTTTCTCTTGGGTTGATATAATGTCCTGTCCGTTTTCAACCAATATAGACATATTTTTAGATTCCTTTGTTGATACTCCATTTAAGCGTTTTATACAAGCCCAAATTTTTGACTCCGGCATATACCTGTCAAGTCTTTTGCAAAAAGCCTGCCATTCATCTGCGAACTTGGCCCAATTAAAATTCTTAAAAGAAAATCGTTCCTCATCTATATTTTTCACATTAATATTTTTATAAGGTGTGTCTTTCTTTCCTGGTTGAATTTCAATATGTATGGGAAAATGATCACTACCAAAGGAATTATTCAAAACTTTCCATGAAGCCCTACCTGCCAAGATTGGTGAGGAGATAGTTAAGTCTAAATGTGAAAGTTTACCAGAGTAAGGGTCCATCCTTGTACCTGTTTTATCATTTAAGACAACCAGATTATATTTATTTAAAAAGTGTTCCACTGCGTGGCCATTACTGTCCACTTTCTCGCTTCCCCACAATGGACTATGTGCATTAAAGTCCCCTGTGATTATTATCTTATCTCTTTCATTTACAAACTTTAATAATTCTTTTAAAATAAATTCATTTAATTTCTTAAACTTGGGTTGTCAAAAGGGCCTTCATAAGGTACCCCTTGATGTATATAAATGGCACACCCCCCTCTACGTTGTCCATCTCTATTTTTTGAGACACAAGTATATTCGGGGATGATAAAAGAACTATGGTCATGAAACCAAGTTTCCTGGATACATAGTAAATCATATTTTTCAATTTGATTCAGGTGATAAGAAAGCTCTTGGCCGTGCCATATAGCCCCTGGGCGTTCCAGTGGAGTATGGAAAAAAAGGGCCATTATGGTAAGGTTAGAGGCCATCTTATTGTATTATTCGACATTTTTGTTGAAATCGCTCTAAAGCTGGCATAACGACGGCATAACGACGACCTTGATTGCTTCCCGGGTTTTCCCTGTGAATGACTGGATAACTTCAAATATAAATTCCAAAATTTGTTCGTCATTAGCTAAAGAAAGGAAATAAAGTTTGGGTCTCTTGTTTGTTACTGCTTTGTTTCTGATTGGTTGGGTTGGGATTATTAGTCGCCTGAGGAAGAGGTCCCTTGAGGTGGTAGGTTCTGTATTTTGATCAGATGCCATATCGACTTCAGTGTGCTGGGGGTGTTTTCCTTGAGTACTTTGACTACGTATTTGGCTAATATTTTGTATCTTATAGATTTTGGGTTGGGTTGTTTTGCTCTAGAATCTTCAATTACCGGTTTTTTACTTTGCTGTGTCATCCAAATTTGAGACGCTTCTGCATATGTCATCTTTTGAGTGATTTTAATCTCCTGAACTTGTTTTGCCCTGATTGCTTGTTCGCAACCTTGAAACGCACCAGAGTGGTCCCCTCCACAATTGGGACATTTAGGTGATTCTTTGTTTGGGCATCCTGAAAAAGTGTGGTGCGCACCGCATCTAACGCATCTCATTTTTGATTTGCATATGTCGGCCGTGTGCCCATATCGTTGACACTTAAAGCATCTCTTGATTTGGGGGACATACAGCTTAACCGGGAAGATCTGAAAACATAGATGTATATTGTCAGGAAGGTCTTTCCTATTGAATGTCAGTATAACGCTTCTCATAGGTATGTATAGGTCGATTGACCTTCACCAACTTCCTCTGCCTGGCCAATATTCCTCTTGTCTTTTTTCATGATTCTCCTAACTGCTGTAACATTCTGGAATTTTAGTTCTTGCAGCAACTCTTCTTCTGTAATTTCAAGAGGGACTCCGTATATGACTCCCTTGATCCCTATCCTACTTTCAAAAACCTTCAAAAACAGGTATGTTGTCTATTAATTGAATCTGTAATATCGCCCTCTTTTGTTTGACATTCGTACATTTTACTAATAGTCCTGAACTAATACGTTTTACCAATTCTACCGGTTGATTGTTACATGCTTCTCTAATAACCTTCGAAATTTTCAGTGGGTTAAGGTTTTTCAAATTCTTCTTCCTGTCTATGGGTGCTATAAATAGCTTATAATCAGTAGGCCTAGATCTATCCAGTGCTTGTCTAGGAGTACGATAAACAGTAGCGTTATCAGAGTCTGAACTTGAAGCCGAATCATTTTGACTAAGATTTTCTATCTGATATTCTAAGCTTTCTTATCTTTTCCTTTTTTCAGGCAGATGGTAAGTACCTTTTTTGCGGACAGATTTTTGTTTTACTATACCCACTGATGTTCTTCCCCATCACTTACAGTTAACTTGGCTCGGGTTCTGAGGCAGAACCCGGAGCCATGACTGGCTGTACTGGCTGGCGGGAAATTTGAATTACAGGTGTGTTAGTAGGGACCGTGCAAATTAAAAGTTGAGTGCTGGGTGCTTAAAAGCCCCAAAAATGTCTTCTTACTCAAATAATGTTCCAATTTGGTCTGCAATTGATGCTTCCTAGAATCAAAAGGAAAATCCAGACTTGTAGAAACTGTAAAATTCTGGTAATTTCAAGTTAGATCCGAGGATTTCAGGAGCAGATGCGTAACCCAGCGTGTGTCTGCGCGACTCCCAATTAGGCTAGGGTTTAAAAAAAAATTTTTTTTTTTTAGGTGTGTGTGTGTGTGTAATTGGGTTTTTACAGACGTGTATCAATCAGATATGATTATTTACGTCTGGGACCGACCTTTAACGTCACCATCCGAAAGACATGACTCAGTCTCGAACCTGGGTCCGCTGAATCAGTTTATAACTTCCACTGGTAGCTGGATTACAGGCGCACGCCACGACGCCCAGTTTATTTATGGTATCTTTCAGAATGCAAATTTTATTGCAAATAAAGAAACGCCTTTTCGTAGAGTTGCACCGTAGAGTTAAAGACCTCAGCCTGACCCAAAACAACCATATATTGACGTAAAGCTTAGTAAACAAAGAATATAATTACCCTGGTTATTCATAAATTTTCGTCTCCGTTTATCCATAAAAAATAAAAAAAATAATTTTTTTGGTCCGCCCCCTCCCTATGGCGTAACACTGCAGGGGGTCGCTAGACGTGTGACGACATGTCATGTATACAGCTCCGAGTGCATCTACACGATAATTTATGTCGTCATCAAATTTTCACCCCCCGCAAAGTAGAGTTCCTCAGAGACGGGGCCCAAACCACCGGGGCTCAACATTTGGAACAAACGGAATCTCATGAAGTTGGTTTCAATTTGTTCAGAAAATATATAGCTCCCCATGGATGAATAAAGGGTATATTTCAAAATTCGGTCAGGCTGAGGTCTTTAAGTTGCACTAGTAAGTTACATAGCATGGCGGTCTAACATGTTTCTTTTATGCCCTATGGGCTGATAAATCCAACAACATCTCACATTTCCGTGAGCATTGTAATGCACTTTAGGACAATAAAAGTAGTGTTTTACATCAACTTTCGTTCAGATGGGAAGTGGAGTTTTAATAATCATCCGATAAGAGATTGTCAACATGTTTGAGATCGTCGTCGTGCCCTCAGTCACTAGTTTTACTTCTACTATACAGACGTGGATGTATTATTGAGTACTGTGTGTGATCATCAAATACGGACCTCGAAATGCAAGATTCGTCGATTTGAACACGTATGTCTGAGTTAATGAGTTATTGAACATTTGCACATTTCTTTGGTTTCCATTAAACTTTAAAGTTTGAACGTTTTATTTAACTGAGATCATAATCATGGCAGAAGCACTTATTCACTCGGCAATCAAAAAGGCACTTGAACAATCAATGTCAACGGGTCATCATAGCGAAACTATGGCAAGCACACCCAAGTCTAAGAGTCAAAAAATGAAAGAGAAAAGACAAAAACTGTATGAGTCAGTCATATCATCAGCAAAGGAATTTGTAGATGATGCAATTGATGAGGCTGTTGTGAATCTGGGAAATTGTGATCTTAGTGCCAAAGACAAAAAATTGCTGAAGCTGTGTTAAAGCATAATTATCAAGAGTGACCTGATCACTGCTGTAAATAAGGCACTTGAACTTTTTCTTCAAGGAGGTTATGGAGCAGCTGGATGAGAAGGCCGATCGTATATATTGCAGCAACAGTACAGAGATCTGGTCTACTAGCTCGCTATGAGGCTGACAAGCTGGAACAATACTTAATGAGGGAGAGCATTAGAGTGTCCGGATTGTACATCCCGGATGGGGCCGACACTGCAGTCCTTATGGAGCAGATGTGCAAGCTGGCAAATGATGTCGGGGTGGAGTTGTCAAAGGCTGATATAGT
Organism: Heliocidaris erythrogramma; assembly: GCA_025617745.1. NCBI lineage: Eukaryota > Metazoa > Echinodermata > Echinoidea > Camarodonta > Echinometridae > Heliocidaris > Heliocidaris erythrogramma. Next base: position 34,718,736 of record CM046859.1, on the reverse strand, counting down.
TGCTTGCCACAGTGTTGGAGGAGGCAAGCACAAGCAAGTGCTGTGTCGCTTTACCACGCGAATAAAAAAGGAGGAAGCCATGAGGGCCAAAAAGAAGCTCAAAGATGTCGCAGGTGGCAAAATCTACGTGAATGAAGATCTAACGCCTCTAAAGATGAAGCTCTTGAAGCTTGTCAAGGAAAAAAAGGAGTACAAGCATGCATACACAATCAACGGCCGCATTGTTGTGTTTAGGGAAAAGAAGCGCTCATACATAGAGAAGCCTGATGACCTATTCAAGGTGGGCATTGATGTTGACCAGGAAACTCTTGCAAAGCTAGGTCTGTCAAACTATCTCATGGCACCATAGGACAACGTAGGAAGATGTAGTGTTCAACAGGAAGTTGAGTCTGTTACGAACATTTTGGTTAATCAAGCCGTTGATACTAATGTTGATCATTGTTATTCTACTGAATCTAAATTGCATTTTTGTTTGTTAAATGTATGTGGTTTGAAGTCAAAATTACTTTCAGACGATTTTGAGAATTTTATTGATAAGTATGATATCATTGGTTTAAGCGAAACTAAACTGGATCAATTAGATAGCATGGAGAGTTGTTTAAATGAGTTTTATGGTTTTTTTTAATCACTGGAAATGCTCAAAACGTGCGTCAGGTGGGGTTGGCCTGCTAGTCAAGAAGAGACTGTCAAAGTTTGTGAAACAAATTGATATCGAACATGATTATTTCTCATGGTTTCAAATTGATGAACATGTGTTTTGGGCGTGAAGTCATCCTAGGAACTGTGTATATACCTCCCGAAGCCTCTAGATATTCAAATATTGAGATGTATGATGAAATTGAAAGTGATCTTATTCAGTTGTACAAAGAAAATACAAGTGTTTGTATTATGGGTGATTTCAATGCACGGACAGGTACTCAAAGTGATGTGATATCTTTAGATGAGGATATTATTGATCCGAATAATGATTTCATTCAGAAGCAAGTTGAGGATTAGCAAACTTTACTTGAATTGGGCTATAGCCTGAAGCGTGTTTCAACTGATAGGCACACGAACAACTACGGAAACAGATTGTTGCGGTTATGTAAAATTATGGGATTAATGATTGCTAATGGGAGATGTGGTATAGACGGCATGAAAGGTGAAACAACTTGTAGTAATGCGAGTGTTGTGGATTATGTTATTGGTTCACCAGACATGTTATGCCACATTGTAAATTTTGAAATTATGCCATTTTGTAATCTATTATCTGACAAGCACAATCCTGTAACCTTTTCTGTTAGAAAGTTCAGAGACCAAGTTAAACATCCCATAAAAATAGTGATTGTGGGACTATGTTGTGTCCCCAGGATTACGTTAATACTTGTGATGGTGTTGAAATGTTTAATAGCAACACTAGAACAGTACACTGGTCTTCTGATAAGAAATATGACTTTGTTAAAAACATTGATATTAGTGCTGTTAAAGATATTCAAAAAGTTTTAGATCAGCTACAAGCAATGTCAAATACAGATATTTGTCAAGATAATATTGAGACAGTAATGGACATGATTGGTGAAGTGTTTTTTACTAGTGCTGATGTGTGTAAAATGGTTAAGCAAAAGTATGTTAGAAATATGTGTAGGAAATCTAAAAGGAAAGCAGAAAATAAACCCTGGATTAATGATGAATGTGAACAACAGAGAAAGAGGTTGTTTGCTGCAAAAACGTAGCAAAAAATAGATGCATAAAAGATAGTCATGAAGTTAAATTAGAAAGTAAATTGTATAAAAGTAAGCTAAAGAAAAGTCGTAGATTGTATTTTAAGAATTTTAACAAAAAGTTGAAGAGTATGTCAATTACAGATCCACAAGTTTTTTTGAATATGTTAAAGAGTAAACGCATAAGGGATGTGGAGTCTCCCAATCTAGAAAATTTCATGAAGCATTTTAGAAACTTGAATGAGGGACCACTCATATCTACTGAAGAGGAGCCAGAGTTAAAGAACTGTAGTGCTGTGGTCAATGATGAGCTTAATATGCCTATTACACTGAATGAAATTCAGCAGTGTGTTATACAGTTAAAGAATAATAAAGCATGCGGAGAAGATATGATTAAAAATGAATTTTTAAGGTCAACCTTTCATATTTTTTCAAAATTATATGTCAAGTTTTTAAATATTATTCTGGACACTGGTATTGTACCACAGAAGTGGCTGGAAGGTATTATCATACCACTATATAAGAATAAAGGTGACAGGAAAATTGTAGCTAATTATAGAGGTATTACTATTCTAAGTTGTTTTGGAAAGTTGTTTACGTCTGTCATTAATCAACGTCTTACTAAATATGTCAATGATTATAACATCATTGGACCAGAGCAAGCTGGATTTCGTAAAGATTATTCAACATTAGATCACATACTCACATTCAAACTTTTACTAGATTTTTATTTAGGCCAAAGCAGGGGCCTGGGAACGATTTTGTTACTGGGGGTGCTGTGTCTCTTTTTAAGTCCAAAAATCTCTGACAAGAAAAAAAAAGGTCTTCAGCATTTCAGTGTCTCTTTTTAAGTCTCTAAATCTCTAACAAGCAAAAAAAAAAAAAAAAAAAAAAAAAAAAAAGGGGGTGCTGCAGGGGTGTTGCAGGGGGTGCTGCGCACCCCATGATTTTTTTTACAGGGGGTGCTGCAGCACCCCCCGCACCCCCGGCTCCCAGGTCCATGGGCCAAAGGAAAAAACTATTTTGTGCCTTTATCGATTATAGAAAAGCGTTTGATAGTGTGGATAGAGTAAATGGGATAACCTCGCTAGTCATAAGGACCGCTAGTCATAACGTGTAATTTCCTATACCTGTAGGGTCGCTATTCATAAAGCGAAAAGGGGGTCATTATTCATAAACTCATAAGGAGCATTATTCATAAGGATTGCTATTCATAATAGGAGAAGAGGGTTGCTATTCATAATCAGAGAAGAGGGTCGCTATTCATAATCAAAGAAGAGGGTCGCTATTCATAATCGGAGAAAAGGGTCGCTATTCATAATCGAAGAAGAGGTTAGGGTTAGGATTATTTGTAAAATATTGCAATATGATTTTCATTGTTCAAATATGAAAGAATTAATTTAGCAACAAAAAATGATAATATTGAATGAGAGACACCCCCACGGCTGTGTCGAAGCAATACGGGTAGGGGCGATGAAACAAATACACCCCTGGCCTAGCCAGGCAAAGGGGGCATGCCCCCCCTCCCTATTCAGCTCCTTAAAAAAGGCGAGAGCGAAAAAGCGGAGGAGGCGGTGGAAGAGAAAGATAAAAGCCTAAAAAGGCGCTACGAAATTTGCTAAAACGTCAAAGTTTTCGCGCTTCCCGCGGGAAGGGGGAAATAACTCCCCATCCATGCATCCACCCCTGATACATACAGTGCAGCATTGCGTCCAATAATTGAAAGCAGTCCGGGTGTCGAACTAACTTCCGCATAAAAGAAGCTGCTACATGTACGAGCCGCTATCTTATTCTTAAATTTGCTATAAAACGTCACAGGTTTCGCGTTTCGCGTGGGAAGGGGACAAATTGTAAAGCAGTCTGGGCGTCGAACTATGTCTATAACTTTCCGCCTAAAAAGAATTGTTTGCTACGAGCCTTTATCTTTCTTTATCTCTCTCTCAAATTTGCCACAAAACGTCAGAGCTTTGCGCGAAAAAGGGGACCCCCCCTCCATGCACCCACCCCTGTTACATACAGTGCAGTATTGCGACGAGCCATTATCTTTATCTCAGATTTTGCTATAAAACGTCAGAGCTTTCACACTTCGCGCGGGAGGGGGAAAAGCATATAGAGTTACATACCCCTAACAGCTCTGTGGGGAAGACTCCCCTTCCCTGCACCCACCCCCCATAGGGAACACGCAAAGAGTGCTCATCGCCAAATTCGCACGCTTCGCGCGCTCACAAACGCCCCATATTGAAAAATCCTGGTTAGTCCCCCACCCCCCCCCAATCAGTCCGACCACGTTGCTTCATTCGACCCATCTTGCTCGGTACAAGCACATAGTACTGACAATTTTCGTTAAAGTAATTCATAAATGGCATAGCCTGTGTGCGGGTGGCGGGGGGGGGGGGGGGGGGGGTGTAGTAGGTGTTGCCACCGGGTGCTGATCTATCATGTCCACAATCCTCAGAGAAAGGCGAGATAGCTCAGTGGTCGAACAGTGGCCTCGTAATTGAAGGACCCGTGTTCGAAATCAGGATGCACTCGTGTCCTTTGGTAAGGCATTAACCCCAAGTCCCTCGGAGAAGACTTAAAGCCGTTGGTCCTATGGTTGTTTACATACAAGCAGTATGCTTTACAGTATACTATTGGCAATGATGGAATAATGTCAGGTTGATGCTGAAGTTTAAAGAAATGTTATACATTAATTAATTGTATACATCATGTAGATGATAAATTCAAATTCATATTTTTTATTCATAATTGATATATTTCTATGTCTAATTTTGATTAATTTTCTATGAAAATGGGAATAAATTGGATTGAATTTAATTAAGTTCAAAGCAAACATAGAAAAACTATGATACACAGGCCCTTATTATATGGGGCGCTGGCGAGCAGGGTCAGCTTGAACAAAACAAAAGAATGCAAAACAAAAAAGGGTCCAATTTTTGTCTCATTTTCTCTTCCTTTTCCTCTCCCTTATCTCTATTTTCTCCTCTTTCATTATTTTCCTTTTTCCCCATCTGATTTGCGGGGCACGTGCCCCATACCCCCTCGTAGTTAGTACTATAGTTACGCCTCTGTTTTTGTTTTGGATCAATTTTGTCCCAAAATTATGCATTTACGCCTATGGGGAGGTCGAAAACGCAATTTGCCCCCCCACCATTTTGTTGGGGGTGATCGCCCCCCTTCCACTTCAGTGCCTATGAACGCATCCTCCATCTCAGTTAGGTTTAAATGACGTAACAGATTATGGCAGGTTTCTTCCCCAAAACCGCACCCTTCTGGAGAAAACTAGAAGAAAATTATAAAACAAAATCATACAAAATGATAAAGAAAGAAATAAAAGAAAAATACTGAAAACATAAAAGAAGGAAGGAGAAGATGATGCTAGAATAAGAAAGTCAGAATAGATAAGATTATTAAAAGGAAGAAACAAAGAATAAGAGATAGAGGAAAGATCAAAAGAGAAGATAAAGGGAGAATAATGAAGAAATACACGGGTAGGGTAGAACAAAAATGAAGAGATGAAAGAAGGAAAGAATAAAGCAAAACATAAGGAGAGAAAAAGACAAAATGATGGAAGGATAAAACAAAGAATAACATTTATAAGGGAAAGACAGCAAGAGAAGACAAAGAAAGGGAACAAAGAACAATATATGGAAAGACAGAAAGAGAAGATCCAAGAAAAATCAAAATACAGAAAGAGAAGAACAAATAAAGATCAAAACAAAAAAAAAACATGAGAGAAGAAAACAAGAGAAGATGAAAGAACAAAACAAAGAATAACAAGAAAGGACAGAAAGAGAAGATAAAAAAAGCCCAAACCAAAGAATAACATAAGCAAAGAAGGAAAGGAAGCAGAAAATAAAGATACGAATGGAAGGATAGAAGTAAAGAAGAAGGGGGAAAGATAAAGATAAAGATAAAATGATACTAACACAAAAAAATAACGTAAAAGTTAGGGAAAACAAATGCAGAAAGATAAAGCAATATTAAGTTCAGGACAGAAGAAAAGATAAAAGGATGAAAATATGAACGAACATAAGGAAGAGATGTCGTGGGGGCAGTTGACCTAAGGGGGTAGTTGTCTGGGGGTAGTTGTCGGGGGGTAGTTGTCTGGATACGATATATACGTGTATACCTTCACTTTTTTTTCAAGGGAGGAGTTCATAAAAGACGGTTCTAGTAGTAGAATTTGTATGTTAAATGATGTGGAAGCATGGATATCAAAATGTGTGATATATTCCCCAAATAATGCAGGAGGGGGGGGGGGGGGGTGGTGGCCTGTAGGATTGGCCTGTATCATCACCCCCCCTCCGCAATAATTCACCTTCAATAAATGACATGAATAAATGACATGATCAAATAATATGATCAGGAGGAGGAAGAGGATGACCATGATGATTACCCAATGATAATATTATTGGGTAAAATTTGTTGGGCAATGGATTAACCAACTAAATGTATAACCAATAATTGAGCAAATAAAAGGTTGGGTAAATGTGATTGGTGAACAGCTGTTGGGCAATTAAACTTGCCCAACTACAAAGCATTTCAATTACCCAACATCAGTTGGGCATATTTTAACCAACAGTTAACAGGTCAGTATGTTGCCCAGTGTTGGTTAAAAATTGGTTGATTATTTGCCCAATTCTTCTAAGAGTGTAGGATTACGATCGATCAACAGGGTCATAATTTTTGTCATGATTTTTGTTAAATATATGATAAGGAAGACCGAAATGAAGATTTAAAAGAATATAATGAAATTAAGCAAGTTAGTAATTACCATGAAACCACATGCACTCCATGGCCATCGCCAGGGGGGGGGGGGGGGGGGGGGGGTGCGGAGGGTGCGAACGCACCCCCCTCCAGATCAACAACAACAACAACAATTTTTTTTTGCTTGTCAGGGAATTATGGAGGGAAACTGTACCCCCATAACCCCCCACTGAGCGAATTTTGAAGGTCTGGCGATTTTTTTTTGTCGCCACCCCCCACCCCCCCCCCACTGAGCGACTTTTAGAGAAGCTGGCGAGACCCCAAAAATACGGGTCTACCTTTTGACAAACCTTCATTTGTGTGCCCCCTCTTAGTTGGTAAGTTTTGTCTTTTTTTCTCCAAAAGGCACCCCCCTTGGAAAAAGCTGGTGACGGCACTGCACTCAAATGCTCTGAAAGGTGATTTTAACTCGGGGAAATTTGTAAGTCCCAACCGTGGGAGGGCATACTTCATTCCCATCCATGCCCATAAACAGGGGCACACTGTAAGAACGGTAGATGCCAAGGAATTGTACGTTACTAAAATCACGTATTAGTAGTATTACTACTATCCCACCCCAAAATATAAAAAAAATAAAAACAAAAACAAATTTCTCTCGGCAATTTCTAAGCCCGTATCCGGACAACTACCCCCTACAACTAATCTCCAGGACAACTACCCCTACGACAATCCCACCCCCCTCCCCGCCCAACTTTCCCCTCAGCTCCCCCAAATGGACAATAGACCTGTTTACTAAGTGATTCCAATTTTATGCATAATTTTGAAACAAAGGTTGTTCTTGACAACCTGAAAGCTTGCCAGAGGCTTGTCAGACATAGCAACAAGTAATGTATGCAAACTGGATTCCAAGTATTGTAGTTTATTCATTAATAACAGGTTAATGGAATACCTCTTCTTCGATTATGAATAGCGACCCTCTTCTTTGATTATGAATAGCGACCCTCTTCTCCGATTAGGAATAGCGACCCTCTTCTTTGATTATTATAGCGACCCTCTTCTTCGATTATGAATAACGACCCTCTTCTTTGATTATGAATAGCGACCCTTATGAATATTGACCTTTATGAATAGCGACCTTTATGAATAGCGACCCTTTTTTCGTATTATGAATAGGGACCCTTATGATTAACGACCCTGATTTGGTATTATGAATAGCGACCCTCTTTCCGTATTATGAATAGCGATCCTTATGTCTTATTATGAATGGCTATCCTTATGAATAATTTAATTTTATGAATAGCGGTCCTTATGACTAGCGAGCGGACCCCGAGTAAATCTATGGAAAAGCTTTTAAGCAATAATATTAATGGTAAGCTATTTAACATTGTCTTTAATATGTATAAACAGGCAAAGTCATGTGTTAAATTGAATGGGATCAAGTCAAGTTATTTTAATTATCTTGCTGGTGTAAGACAAGGAGAAAATTTGTCACTTCTTCTGTTTGCAATCTTTTTGAGTGACCTTGAAATGTTCTTGTATAAGAAGTATGATGGGTTACCTAATCTTAGACAAAAGTTATGGTCTTTTCAAGAGGAAAGATTAAAAATAAACCAGTCATTTATTATGGTGATCAAACTTCAGAAGTTGTATTCAACTATACCTACTTAGGTATTGTCTTTAATTACAATGGTTCATTCAATCTAGCTATGAAAAGACTGTATGATATTGGACGTAGAGCAATGTTCGAAATCTTAAAAAAGGGCAGGACTATGTGTTTAGATATTGACACACAACTTAAAAGTATTGATGCTATGGTAATTCCAATTATCCTTTATGGTTTTGAAATTTGGGGTTTTTCGAACTTGAATCTTATTGAAAAACTGCAAGTTCAGTTTTGCAAAAAAAATGTTAAAGGTTAAAAGATGCACTAATTCAAATATGGTCTATGGAGAATTAGGAAGATTGCCTTTGTCTCGTATTGTAAAATCAAGGGTTGTTACTTTTTGGAGTAAAATAGTTTTAAAGAAGACAGTACGAAATTGTCTACAATTGTATATAAGCTTATGCTTGCTATGCATAAAGATGAATTAGTAAAGTGTAACTGGATGCAGTTTATTGAGTCAACACTAAATAAATTAGGTTTGGATACATTTGGCTTGTGATGGTATAAATTTTTCGTGGCTAAAAACTGTAGTGACGCAAACCCTGTCTGACCAAAAGAGGCAAGAATGGAATTTTGATGTTAATAACTCAAGTAGTTGTACAAATTATAGATTATTTAAGGATGAATTTTGTTATGAAAAGTATTTGAATATTTTGTCCCCCAACCTCCGAATTACATACACTAGATTCAGATGTAGAAACCTCAGCAAACTTCCTGTTGTTTCTGGCTGCTATATGAGTATACCCCTGGATCAAAGAATGTGTGAAAAATGTGAAAAGAATGCTGTAGGTGACGAGTTTCACTATATACTGGAATGTGATTATTATAAAGAAAAGAGAAAATTGTTAATCAGAAAGTATTATTATCAGAATCCGTCCACTCTCAAATTTAAATTGCTGCTCCAAGCAAGGGGTTGATTAGTTTGTGTAAACTCATACTTTTTATCACACAGACTATGTAAATTCATCTTCCCATGTACATGTATATATTGTTTTATTCTGGTTGTTTTTTCTCTCTTTTTTCATATTTTATCAATTGTTGTTGTTGTTGTTGTTATCGACCTGAACATTTTGATGCTGAAAATATGTTATGCTGTTTACATATATTGTGTAATTTCTGATGAGTTCATGTACCTTTGTTTTTGAAGGTTTTGAATAAACTTGAAACTTGAAACTTGAAACCGTGGAAGTTGGCTCACCGCCCCCTTCTTTCCGTCCGGAAAATACACTCCTTCATTTTCCCGAGATTTTACTTCTCCTTTTTATCCGATATTATTTAAAAAGATTAAAGCGAATAATCCAAAACTCAAATAATTTTAAATGAAAGTTAAAGGGGAAATCCACCCTGATATCAACTTGGTTTAAAATAAAAAAAAAAGAGCAGAAAACATAAATGAAATAATTTTTTTTTTAATTTTTGAAGTTGTAATCAATCAAACACCGATTGGCAACTCCGTGACGTATCTTGCAATCTCCTTTCCCATGATTTCCGATTTCCCAGTACTGGGTATAGGAATTGGGTAAACAAGGACAGAACTTTATTAACACAAAAATAGAGGTAAAGTTTTAAATAAAATTTTCAGCTTGTTTGGAGAGGTTCCTGAACGTATCGTTAACATTATTGAAATTCATACAGGTGTCCCGTCTGTTATGCAGACAGTTATGATATTAGTATTAATGTTATTCATGTTTACAATAGGCAAGGGCATATATAGCGGGGGGGGGGGGGGGGGGGGGGTTGGAGGGTATACTGACCCCCCAACTTTTCAGGTGGGGGATGGTGTGTACAAACATCCCCCAGGTTTCACCCCCAAATGGTGGAAAATATACATTTCTATTATATGTTGAAGATAAATATAATTTGATATATTATACTCATTAATATTATTCACATTTATACATTCTTTATTTCAATATAGATATTATAAATTTATGTACACTATTGTATATTTATATCAATGTATTAACATTTATATACAACACTGTCGTTGCTTCTGATTTTTCCCGATAGGCCCATATTTTTACACTACTGCATGTATTTAATAACTACAGAAAGTGAAAACCATCTACTTCAAATTATACAAAATGGGTGTTGATCTGGGAGGGCCGTGGATGTATAATAAAAAAAAAAATGAAGTGGGGGGTGGGGGGTGGCCTGTGTTACCATCCCCCAATATATTTTGAGGTGATTTTTTTCTTCTTCAAAACCATAATGCAGAAAAATGATTTATATTGAAAGTATATGTAATTATTTTGGAGTTAAAGGGTTCAGTCGGTAACTTTACTTTATAATGCAATTTTGTCAAAATTATGTTATTAGTAATACTAACAATTTTCAAAATTGAAATGAAAATATAATTATAGGAATCGAATGTGGTGGGGAAAGAGGGAATACACCACCCCCAATATTTATCTAGGATGATGACCTGTGTCAACGTCACCCAACTATACATAGAATGATGAAATGACAATCATAACATGTAGACCCGGTCAGAAGCACCGCTCCGCCGGTAGTATGTGGGCACAGTGCCCCTACTTTTCCCGTTAACTTCCGATAAGTACCCTCATTTCTCTTTCGAATAAGTTGCCGTTCCATATGTGCCCATTTTGACAATTACACCCCATCCCCCACCTTACCTTGATCAATGCTCCTATTTCAACAAGAGTATTTTTCCTTTGCAATATATAGGCACTGATTTAGTTTTTCTACTGTATAAGATTATTTCTCTGTTCTTATAAATGCCCTTTTTCAGGTGTGATTAGTGCCCCTTTTCACCTCTGAAAACTCCCTTTTCTACATTTTCAACAATTCATTTATTTTTCCAATAAGTTTTCTTTTCCCCATGATAAGTACCACGTTTCCTTTTTCCATAACAGGTGTCCCTAATCCAAAGTGACTATAAGAGCCACGAGGAACGATTAATTAATCTACCGACTGGGATTCCTACATCTACATGGACTTAATGTTTCTTTATGTTCCTTTCCCCATTCTTAAAGATCACATTGCAAGAAAATTCCATCAAAATAAATATTGGCTTAATACTTATTATTGCATAGATGGCATAAATTATACAAGGTTATCCAAATTCAACGCTTGGAAACATTTGAATTAATGATTATTATCAATTATAAAACGGTAAAATACAGCCCCCGATATAGCAGCTGAAGAGCTCCTTGAACGCTGCTGAGATGTGTGACGACACACGAAGGACCAGTCCTGTCTAAGCAGACGATGTCCCATAACATCTTACACATTTTTCAGTGCCTGTTTTGTCATCTCCTCTTCACTTATTTCTCTTACTTGACTAGCGTCAGTCTTAATGTTAGTCTGTTGCCTCACTCTTAACTTCGTGTATGGTATTATTTTGATGAAAAATGCAGCGTTAAAAAAATAAAAGAATCAGTCACTTGTAAACAAAATAAGACGCCATTGTATTTTCAGCTGCTTGCACCGGGGCATGTTCGGCGTTTCAAGAGGGAACGAATACAATCTGTGATATTATTCGGAGGGCTTTTCAATTTGAAAGTGGGGTTTATTTCATTGATCATTGACCCTTCTCCTGTGTATTTACTATCAAACGGTTTTAGTTATCAGAATCAGTTCACTTTCCCTTTTAGAATGGTGTGAAATAAGGTCATGTTAAATATACCAAACTCTTTATAATTTGATAAATAATTGCATTGCAATTACGTTCATTCATTATAGGACGTCGTCTGCTTAAGCAGGATCGATCCCTTGTGTGACGACATCAAAACATCGCTATATTTCTGGCGAATCCTCGGATATTCCAGATGCTTAGAAGAGCTTTTATTTATGTTGTTTTTATAATCATCAGATACGCAGTTGACATAAAACTTATACGATTGCCATCTGTAAGCTTCCCAGTTTCTAGTGATACATGAATTGCCATATTTGTGATTTTCTTGCAATGTGATCTTTAAGACGTTTTGTCCATTTCTCTCACTCTCTTTTTCTCTCCCTTCCTCTCTTCTCCCGCAACCCCATCCTTCCCCCTCTCTCATTCTCTCTGTCCTCTCCGTCCTCTTTCTTCTTCTCTCTCTTTTTGTTATAAAATTATGACGCATTTATACGCGTCTACAAAAATATAACATATATATATATATATATATATATATATATACATATATATATATATATATACAACGCAATTTATCTTTGTTTTGTTCTTTGTTCTGGAATGTCAGTTTAATAAACGATAAATTAAATAGGATTTGAAGGTTTGCATGGTGAATTTGTAATTCAGAAAAAGGTTTGCGGTACAACCATGTGAGTTGGAATAACTCCACGTTCCGGTCAGAATGCTCTGCACTATTCCCTACACGGGTCAGGTCTCTCACCGCATTCAACGAGTCCTGCAGAAGGCCAACATACGGGTTTTCTTCAGTTCTAAACACAAACTTCACAAGTCTCTCTACACACACAAAGACACAGCTCCTCGCGACAGCAAACCAGGAGTGTATCGCATACCATGTTCCTGCGGCCAGGTCTACATCGGAGAGACGGGGAGGGACATCAAATCTCGCATCAAGGAACACCGTGCCCATGGGAGACTTGGTCACTACGACCAATCTGGCATTATCAATCATTCTGTCTCTCGTGATCACCAGATTAACTGGGAAGACACCAAACTTGTAGCCCCCGCTTCCAACTGGTACACCAGGAGGGTCCGTGAAGCCATCGAGATTCACAAACATAACACAGTTACACAGGACAAGGGTTTACAGATCAGCGACATTTGGTTTTCACTCTTCCAATAATAACTAGTGTTATAATTTTTTCCGCAGATGTTCAGCCTTAATTGCTTTCTTCAACAGAATTTTGTGTTCTTTACTCTTTCCGATTTTGTCTTCACCCCTTTTTCCCCCAGGTTACACAGGTTTACCATTGTTCATCACCTCTCTCCCCCACAGGCAACTCCTGATGTCTTCTTTTTATCATTCGCTTTTTTTCCACATGTATTTTAACCACAATTGCTTCCCTCAACAGGATTTCATGTTTCTCTCCTCAACTTGTTCATTACCTTTGTTTTGTTGTTGTTTTATATTCATCATTAGGATGTCATTATTTCACCCCTTTTTAATGTCTTTTTAATGTCTTTTTAATGTCTTTCCTCAACAGGATGACTTGTTTCTCTCCACAGATTATCTCCAACAGGATTTCATGTTTCTCTCCTCAATTTGTTCATTATCATGTTTTTTTTTCACCTTTTTTCTCCACAGCCACACCGGTCCACTTCATTCACAACATTTATTATTAATATACTCATTCTGGGGTCAATATTTCACCTTTTCCATATGTGTGTTTTAACCTTAATTTCTTTCCTCAACAGGATGTCATGTTTCTCTCCACAGATTACCTACTGTCCTAATCCCCTTTTGTTTCCAGCTTATCCAGAAGGTTAATTGGTTTCTTAGTCCTATTGTTCACTTGTTTTCAATGTTTCTTTTCAACGCAGGACTCGTTTGATGTTACTTATCCTTTCAATGCAGACACCTTGATGTTATTTATCCTTTCATTGCAGGTACTTTGATGTCACTGTTACTATTTATTTCTATACTAATTCCGTTTTAATAAGTGAATTGCTACTTCATATATAAATTCTGCTGATTTATTCGCTCTTCTCATTCTCCTGACGACGGCCAGAGCATGCTGACCGGAACGTGGAGTTATTCCAACTCACATGGTTGTACCGCAAACCTTTTTCTGAATGATAAATTAAATCTTTGTTTTAATCTTTTGGATGAAATCATAATGGGGGGGGGGGGGGGGGGGGGGGGGGGGGGAGTCACTCAGCACTGTATAGCAGACCGTCATGCAAACTGCGAAAAACAACAGTGCAAAGATGACATAAACGTCGTATTCACATGTACATTACGATCATCGTAAGAGTAAATGCATTGTTAGAACACATCGATACCCTTAAAAAATAACACACTCCCACACGTATCAATATGCTAAACATTATGTATTTAATGTACGATAAAAGAGCAATGTATATAAAGTGCCTTGCTAAAGGGCATAGGTTCCGTACCGGGGATCGAACCCATGATCCTCGCATTTCCAATCAAGTATTTTTAACCATTCGGCTACCACATATCTTTTTTTTAGTTTTTACAATTAAAAAAAAATACTTTCCTCTCAACAAAATTACAAATGAAATTTAACACTTCATACAAAATTACTAGTTTCCCATTTCATACATGGTCGTGTGTCATGAGTTGGTCCCCTTTTTACGAGGTGACTTTGGCTTCTGTGACGCATTTTTATGTTTAAAAGCCTATATCTCCTTTAGTATACAATCTGTTATAGAACAAGTATACATTTCCTGATCAAGGAATTTAAATATACATTCAGAGTTGACATAAGGTGTAAGAGAAAAGAGTTACATGGACTTGAATATGAATTTTTTGATATTTTTTTATCTTACTGTTTACATCAAAACTTTTTCTTACGCTCTCCTATGGCAATAAAAATGTTATACATGTATTCTTAAAAAATTGAGTCAGATCCTTAAAACAATGTGTATAATTGTCTAGGGTTTATGATTGTGTAATAATGAAAAAAAAAATCCTCAAAAATGTGTCATTGTACGAAGTTTTACATCATTTGTTAGTGCATGCATAGCCCAACGTACCTTTCAATAATAAGACAATAAAGAAGAGTAAGATAGCTTCAAATTTGTACTCATATGACAAGCTTTGACAAATTTAATATAGGTTTTCCTGCACATTTTCGTCACCTCTCCATTCGATTTGGTCAGTTTTCAATTCAATTTCGTCAGGAGATTCTTTCTGTGTTCAAATCCTAAGTTCAATTTCGTCACATTGTTTGTTTGTTTGTTTGTTTTATTTTTTCACCATGCAACATAGTCATTTACAAATTACAAAATTCAGTGAGTTACATTGAAATATGCATAGCAGGAACAGTGCATAAACAAAGAATGTTTGAAGCGCAACGTCCCTATGGTATAATATAACTGATAATTATTTTGTTTATAGTGAACATGGCGTAAAATAAGACATTCTGTAGTCATAAATGTAAAGAGAAAATAAAGGGGTTAAAAAAATAACAAATAATACATAGCATATACTTCTACTTGAAAGGATAAGCATCAGTGTACCTCAAAAGTCAACATATTTGGAGAGCAGTAATTCCTTTACTTTCTTTTTAAATAACAAAAGATTATTGCAGCTTCTTATGTCAGTTGGTAATACATTCCAAATGCCAGGCCCTACATATCTAATCGATCTGTGGGCTAAAGCACTTCTAGGCGTAAACAAATGAAAATCGGAAGAATGTCTAGTTGGGTATTTATGAATGTCTCTATTCAGAGTAAAATCATTACAAAATGATAAAGGTAGTTCCTTCTTATTTAGTCGATACATGAACACTGCAATTTGCATGAAATGAATGTGAATTATTTTCAAAGTCCTCAATTTAAAAAATAATGGGTCAGTGTGTTCAAAATACCCGGAGCCGCAACAAAGTCTCATGGCTCTCTTTTGCAATCTCAAAATAACAGTGTTTACTTTATTATTGGCCCATACAATGTTACAGTACGAGATACGAGAATGAATAAAGGAGTTGTAAATAATGAACAAAATACGAGGAGGGACAAAGGGTTGTAACTTGTACATAACACCAATATAACAAGACAAAACTCTAGAAAGTTCACGTACGTGTTCATGCCAGGACAGACACTCATCAATATAAATGCCTATAGGAATTTGGAATTTTTCTTTTGTTGAATAGTTATACTATCTATCTTTAATGAAGCATTAATTTGTTCAGTTTTAGCACGAGTTTTAAAGTGAATGAAGTTATTTTTACCCAAATTCAACGATAATTTATTGCATTTAAAACAATTAGATAATTTCGGTAATTCAGCATTCAGTATTTCAATGAGATTATCTAAGTTTGAATGAGAGCCAAAAATATTAGTGTCATCGGCAAATAGTATATATTGTAATGAGGAAGAGACATTGGAGATATCGTTAACATAAATTAAAAAAAGAAGCGAGCCTAAAATGGAGCCCTGGGGCACACCACACGTAACAGGGGACATAGTGGAATTGGCATTGTTAAATATTGTATATTGACTTCTACAAGAAAGATAACTTCGAAACCAGTTTAATGATACACCGCGAATCCCATAATGGTAAAGCTTGTGTAAAAGTATGTCATGATCAAGGGTATCAAATGCTTTACGTAAATCCATAAAAATCCTATGACATGTTCGTGTTTGGCTAAAGCAGATGAAACCCTATCATGTAATTTTACAATAGCAAATTCCGTGGAATGAAATTTTCTGAATCCGTACTGATCATTGTTAAGTAAATTATTGTCAGCCAAGAAGGTATACAGTCTATCATAAACAAGTCGTTCTAGTACTTTTGAAAAGCATGAGAGTATTGAGATAATTACTAAATAAACTTGCATCGCCTTTCTTATAGATAGGTATTACTTTCGAAATTTTCATTATTGAGGGAAAGCTACCAGAGAACAAAGACAAGTTAAATATGAAAACGAGGGGTTTAATTATACTACCAATTATATTTTTTAACAAATACGTATTCATATCATCATGTCCAATTGAATGAGTAGAATTGAGTGATGCAACAATCCTCGTTACCTCAACTGCATTTGTGGGGTTAAAGAAAATACTATTTACTGAGGAATCAAGGAGAAAATCACGAAAATTTACGTTACACCCTTTAATTTTGAGGGCCTGTTCAGCACCTATGTTTGAAAAATAAGTATTGAAACAATTTGCAATATCATGTTGATCATTTACAGTAACATCATTGTTACATGAGTTGAATGAGAAACATTTCCCCTTTTCAGAATATCATTTACCATCTTCCACTTGGAGGAAGAATCGTTTGCCTGTTCAAACTGTTTAGTATAATACATTCTTTTTGATGTGCGTATAATATGTGCTAGCTTATTTCTATATTGCCTATATTCTTGCTTCTTTTCATCTGTAGGATTACAAAGGCTTTTTTTGTAAAGCCTATTTCTTTGTTTAATAGATTTCAGAATTCCTCTTGTAATCCAAGGGTGTTTGGGTAAGTTTTTACGAGATTGAATATGAACTTTTGGTATATTTTGAAAAAAAAATCCAACATTACTTCAGCACAAAATAAAAAAGTGTAACAGCACTATCCTTTTTGGGAGACCAGTTCATGACACATGACCACATACATAATTACAAATAAATCTCCATATAAACATAATTGCATGTAATAAAGGTTCACATTTCATACAAAATTATAATACATATTCTCATAAACAGACTAGCAAATGAATTTTCACACGTTATACCTTGGCATAATTAAATGAATCATAATACAATAATCAAGAAAAACAAATATAATAGCGTATACTTTAACCCTAAAAGGGCGGGGGGGGGGGGGGGTGGGGGGCGGTGGAATCCACCCCTAGACGTTTCTCGCGATATGTCCGCAACGCGCAAAGCAGTCGCCGCGGCGTTTCATGACTTTTTTTGTAGGGTTAACTTATGTCTAGAGAGCAAAGTTAAGAATTCAACATCTACTAACCATAACGATAACGATAATGAGATTTTCAAATAAAGATATTTTGTGTGTACGTGTGAGTATACTCGTGTACATATTAATAGTATGCAGCTGGAGGATGCATTAACCGATGTGTTGGCTCAGTCAGTATAGCGTCCGCCTCACAATCGGGAGGTCGTAGGTTCGAACCTCGGCCGCGTCATACCAAAAGACGTTAAAAGATGGGAGTTGCTGCTGTACCTTGTTTGGCGTTCAGCAATTGAAGGGATAGAGCAACGTCGATCTGGCGCTGGCGCTGCGCTCCACGATCAATTGGGCAAAAATAATTTCCATTGGAGTGGACTTAATTGGATTATTATATTAAATTGGATTATTATTTAATGAAACATCTCGTTATCGTTATTATTTGTTTGACCTGCACTTGATATGAAATAAGTAATTGTAAAGCTAATTAGAAGTCGAAAAATACTTCAAAGATAATGAAGAGATAAAGATGTGCTATATATTCAGTCCTGGTTATTCTAGTAATCCATCAAGTATTAAAATACAATCCTGCGCAGCTGCAGTAACATGGATAACATAATGACAAATTATACAAAACAAAGTCTGGAGTGATATGGGTATAATGTATATACATATTTTTTGATTTCCCGAAGGCTTACGATACTAACTCTTACTTTTGCCGGTGTCACATACACACAGAAAGAGCCTGGTTAGATATTTTCTGTGTAAATTATTTTCCGGGTATAATCGCATTAATTCACCTGGAATTTGGTAATTTGATTAGAGGAGATGAGCTTGAAATAACCAGGCAACACATTAAAGGGATACGCCACCGGGCAACCGTGTGGAAAGTCGCGATTGCGTAAGCCCCATTCACTCGTACACAAAGTATGTGCGTCGAACGCGTTCGTTGGACTACAGGGATTACATTTCGAACTGCACGAAGCCGACCGAATCTCGCACGAGAGCTCAGGTCAGGCGGAGCGTGCATGTTGCGCGGCGAACAGCCTGTTCAGGTAACGATCACGGTGCCCTCTTGCGGCATAAAAATGTCCACAATCTCCGGTTGAGTATCCCTTTAACAGAAGTGTGGCTACCGGTCAACCCGGAGATTTGGTTAAGGTGGGTTTTCACGGGGCACGCGAAAGATTCGCGAAGGATGCGAATGTGGAAAAAATGAAAAAACTTTCGTATTTTAGGCTCCGAAAGTTCGCAAAACATTCGTTCGCGTGAGTCGTTTTTAGTTCGGTGGGAATTTTAAAAAAGTTTGAAATTTCTTGCGAACATTTCCAGCATCCCGGGTGGTGAATTGTTCGTGATTTGCTCTCGAAAATGTCTGAAAAGCTCGACTTTTAAGGTGGGTTCACAAGGGGCACGCGAACGATTCGCGAAATCATTTTTTTTTATCGACATTGGCCATTAATTCAACTTTTCAACAAAGTTTCTCACCATGCATGTATATTGTTTTCAAAGACATTACATTTTATCAGAACCATGTAGCACTAAGAGAAACATATCATTGTTGTCAATTTGAAAAACAAATGTGATCAATTTAGCCCTTGAATAATTCCCGTCATGAAAGGGTTAATTAGTGGCATGACTAAATAAGTGCAGGCATTTCTTGGCAAAGCAAGAGTTATTCACCACATTATACCATCTATAGATTTATCAGTAGTAACTTGAGTAATACAGGAGATTGTCACCGGTATGCCTGAATAATTTGTTCTTAATCTATGAAAACAATTTCAATTCAATTCAATTTCAAAACATTTATTTCCAACTTTTCAATATAAGTGTACAAAGTAATAATGTTTTTAGCAAAAAAATACGACATAATACACATTCATATGGTACATACATAGTTGGAGGACACACCTCTAAAAGCAAAAGCTTGAGGCGAGGGTGCCCTTAGTAACATAATACATAATATTACATAATAAATATGTAAAAAGACAATAACTACATACAAAAAAGAAAAAAAGATAACATTCCTTAACCGCTGAGCTTAATTGGAGGGAAAAAGAAAAAAGGAAAGAGAGAGAGAGAAAAAAAAAGAGAGATAAAGAGGGAAAAAGGGGGAAGGATGGAGGTGCAACATACGAGTACGGATAAGAGATGTATTCACAAAGAAGCAGAGAGAAGAGAGGGAGAGAATAGACCCAATGGAGGGTTAGGAAGAATCTTAAACCATATTATTTGTAAGATGAAATGAAATGTTTTTTTTATCCTTCTTGAGAAGCTGGCAAGAGATGCGGAGTATTTTATTGTGTCAGGGATAACGTTCCACAGCTTAGGTCCCGAGTACCGGATGTTATGTTGGAATAATAAGGTTCTGTGCTTGGGTAGATGGATATGATTTGCGTGTCTGGTTTCGTATTTATGAATAGTAGAATTTAATTGAAAGAGGTTACAATAAATAAATTGTTTGTATGTTAATTTGTTTTAGTATTTTAGTATAAATTGTTTGAACAAATGGTCGACGTGACACCGGGGGGAGGGGGGGGGGGGGGGGGGCAGTACCTGTAGTTATACGAATTATTTTCTTTTGTAGGGTGGTTAATTTGTGTAATTTGGATACTGTAGAGTTCCCCCAGGCTAGGTTGCAGTATGATAGATATGGTAGGATAAGAGAATTGTAAAGCATATGGAGGATGTTGTTTGGTAAAATGTGCTGCAGTCTAGCAATAATGCCAATGTTTTTAGAGACTTTGCTTTCTGTTTCAAGGATATGTTTCTTCCAAGACATAGAACTATCAATGTGTATACCTAGAAATTTTGTGTTTTCAACTGTAGGTAGTAGTACGTTGTCGAGATATTATGGAAATGCTGTCTAAATCAGTGTTTTTATTGTTGTGAAAGATCATATAGTTACATTTTTTAAAATTGACGGACAATTTGTTGGCCTTAAACCACTCGCATACAAACATAATCATCTGAACATATTCACTTTGAAAACGTATACAATACTGTAGATGAATATGATTAATGGTTTGTTCCTCATCTATAAGCATGTTATTCACCGTCACAGTAGTAAACACTTCAAGAACATAGCATCAAAGGTAATATAGGGAAACAATGCGTAGAATCCCGTTAAGTAGGAGGTTGTGATTGGTATGCTTAAATGATTCACAGATTCATAAATTCTTTATTTGATTATTGCTACAATATGAGGAAAATGGTATCTACCAACTGAGCTATCCGGGCTCCCGTCGAAGCAAAGTAACAATCTCACATATAGCTCGATGGAAAGAGAGGGGCTATATGTGAGATTGTTACTTTGCTTCGACGGGAGCCCGGATAGCTCAGTTGGTAGAAAATGGTATCTGCATGTGTAGTACTACTACTCGGTAGCATATGAAATTTGCCCATCTTCAGGTATTTGTAACTGTCAATAGAACACAGATTATGAATTTTAAGTACAATTTCCCGTGAACAGTATTAGACAAACAAGCACACATCTACAAATGATATATTCAGGTATATTGCTGCCCAAATATGACGATATTCGCGCATCTGTCATGCCTGTCCGAATATGAGATAAAGCATGGTTTCCCGAATATCAATGGGAGGCTGCAGGAAATCAGTCCCCCGTCTCATATGCCTCTGCCTAGTGTATCCACATGCATGTCTTGAGTTTGAATCAATACCCTCTGAAAAACTTCATGAGGCAGGGCGGACTGGCCATGCTGGGGAGTTTGGGGAGTTTCAAACAAAAGACGTCAGCCCCCTGGCGAAGCGATACCGCTTCATAATATGATGAAAATATGGAAAATGTTGGGAATTCATATCTTTATAGGTTAGAAGTGGGCGGTCACCTCGAAATTCTTCAACCAAATTTCATTGCTATTTGACCTCAAATTGAAATTTCCCCAGCTTTTATTGGTTGCCATGATTCACATAACAAAAACAACAAAAATCAGACGTGTACGTAGAACATTAATAATCTTGCGAAAGACAAGTTAACGGTGGGCAACAACTCTTACTACTTGGACACTCTACAATATTATGTTCAATGGGGGACCACTTTCTACAATGAAGGTGTTCTTATTTCTTTCCCTTTGCAATAATTAATTCAGTAGATTTGATGTTTCGAATAAGGGCAATGAGACCACCTAAACTGATGTGGTCCTTTCTAGCCTTTTTTGAATTCCAGCATCACTCTTCTCTGAGTAAAATCTTCAAACGAAGCACGGAAATTTCATCCAGAAACTCTTGTCTAAAATTTGAGACAAGATTACACTCATAAAAAGGCGAAAGCCAAGGGTTGTCTCGCTATGCGAATGAGAATGTGAAATTCGGTATGGCAGCTTTCTTATAATAAGCAATAATGACATACATTTTGTCACTGGAAAGTGAGACAATGCTGTTTGTAATGCTGTTAATATTTTATTTCTTAAACTTTACATGCGAGGTGACTTTCACTGAAAGTTCATTGAAGTCTTGACCTCTGTCCTTCGTCAGATTCAACTAATTTTCGAACTTGACCTGCTCCTTTAAGAGATGTACCTGTGGTAGGAATTTGGTGATTCTACCATGAATCCATAGAAAGTTATTGTGATTACAGCACGACGACGCCGACGCCGGAATTAGTGACGCCTATATAATCTCGCTCCGCTACGCAGGCTAGACAAACATGTACTGGAGTTTCAATGGATGTCTGACAAAAACAACAAAGCTTAGTTTCAGCTACTTTCATTTTGTACAATCTGTCGTGAATTTACAAAATGTTGTGCGAATGTTTAAACTGAAAAAACCTCTAATGGTTACAAATATATTTGAGACCACTCCTCCTTTTGAACCCCATAATGACCTCAAAGTTAAAGGGTCATGATGTATGCATGCGGTTAGTGTTGAATCTAAATATAAAATTTGATGAGTCGTAAGTCTACGTGCATGATGGATCGAAATAAAATAAAAGCACGTACAAAGAATATTGACGCCTAGGATACTGCCTGAATACTCAGGCCAAGTACAAGGCGGAAAATAATTCACGGAAAAATTAACACAAAACAACATGAACAAACATTAATAGTTTGGTTTCGATATTTGATTAATCGGTTCAAACTGTATTCTCTATATATTAGAGATATAAAATAAATATTATTCAGTGGGATACCTATCAAATCGGGCTGTCATGCAAATCCCGTTCATAATTCGGCATAACTGAGGGCTCAGTATGCATGCGTGTTGAAACAAAGTAGTAGAATGTGTACATGTATTAATTGATAAATATCATGTTAAGAGTCGGGGGCAAATATCAAAGTTCGTTTTTATAAGGAAACAAAGATAAAAAAAGAGAGAAATGGATCTCATGTTATAAAACCAGAAGATAAATAAATGATTTCTGACACTTAATGCCATATCTGTGATTTGACGAAAATAAAGAAAGGTTGTATAGAACAAAAAGAAAAAAGAAATAGAATTTACAAATTAAATGGGAAAAAATGGCAAACATAGGAACAGTAATAATAGAGTAGCCAGTACTCTCCAAATATAAAGGAGTGAATTTACGCACTCTACATTACGAGTGAAGGAACGTTCACTCCTAATGGAGTGGTAAAGCACTCCTGTTTGAGTGAGCATGCCGATATTCCTTCATCAGCTGTCTCCACTATGAACATGACGAACAAAGAAGCGGACAATTTATGCAGCTCCTCATTGTACCCTTCACAATTGCACTGGTTAATAAAAGAACATCCATTCATTGCTATCCTGTAAAAATATGTAGAACAGGTGTCACATAATAGCAGTGAAGGCATGTCCTTTTGTCTACTAGAGCTATTGTGGAGGGTACAATTAGGAGCTGCATAAATTGTCCGCTCTCTTTGTCATCGTGTTCATAGTGCTCACTCACTGACAGAGTGAGCCCGTGTTCCGCTCAATATCATATGCAGGGTGAATTATTTTCACTCGTGAGCAACGAGTGACGCGAGGCAAACAATGACAAGCCGGCACGCGCCGCAAAAAAGTGAATAAGCCGATCACGTATCGTGCCGCGAATTCCACCAAAGAGAATCAGGCACGTACGTACGTACAACACACTGGGGCACGATCGTTTCTCAACATGGCGAATGTTGTGGTTTCTGCCTTTCTGCGTGATTGTGATTGTGATTGTCTTTGTTGTGAACAAAACTACAGGAACCACTCTTGAAAAAGATTGTTTAATTCTCTAGAGACTGAGCTGATGATTTCACTCAAAAAGGAGTGAATTATCTACACTCGGTCTACAGGAATGATAAAATTTTCACTCTTTAAAGGATGAGTGTTTCACTCTTTCCTGAGTGAAACAGTGACCACTCTTTTTCCCCTCGAAAAAGGGTTGCACCTCATTAAACTCCTTGTGAGAGTGGAATTTCACTCTCAAAAGGGTTGCCTCTCATTAAACTCCTTGTGAGAGTGGAATTTCACTCTCTTTTGAGTGTTCTTTCACTCTTTTACATTTAGAGAGTACGTTCGTTGCGTTATAACTTAGGTCACGGAAACTCGTATCTCTGAAACATAAGGAATTATGATTACACTATCGAGGTATCGTGCATCTATTAAACTTTCTCGAATTCAAGTGTATGATGTAAGCACAAATTTGGGCTTTGCTATTTTTTGAGCAGCATTAAATATTTAAATATACAACGGCTCTGTGCAACAAGAAAGAAAATGTGGTCAATAATGGTAAATCGATCACAAAGTTACACGAGGTCATATTTCTTATTGATTAAAATAAAGTTAATGGGGTCCCCATAACTATCATTAACCAGAGAAGTATAATAAAGTCTCTTGTAATTTAGATATCTGAAAATCACTGAAAATTATATTTTTAAGGATAAAAGGTTTACTCAACAAGTGAATTATCAATAACAAAGAGACTACAGTCTATAAGTATTATTAACCATTACTATGGATAAGTTTGGAGAAACCTGGTCAGAGTCTATGGAATGAGTAGACATGTTAATTCAGGAAACAAAATTAACATTCAAGATTCAAAAGTTTTGTTGTCAAAATATGATACAGAGATTTGTTTTCCATTGGTATTACATGCAACATAAAATTTTAACCAAACGTTATATCATGTGCTTTAAACGGTAAAAGAACAACAATTCTTAAAAACATAAACTTATAATAATAATAATAATAATAATAATAATAATAATGATACTACTAATAATAGAAGTTAATTATACTACTGCTACCATCACTACTTCTACTACTACTACTACTACTACTACTACTACTAACAATAATAATGATTACAATAATATACTAGTAGTAGTAGTACTACTAGTACTACTACTACTTCTACTACTAAAAATGAAAATGATAATGATAATAATAATAACAATAAAAATAACAATGTTTTATTTTCCCAGGGGAGCCCGTTATTACTAAGGGTCCTTCAATCATACTGTTACCCGACTTTAGCCCGGCTACAATGATCCTAATGATATTGTAGTGTAGCGTTGTGTTTTCTGTTTTCTTTTTATATTAAAACTTCAATTCACACACCAGATGAAGAAATATACATAGAAAGAAATAAAATGTTTGTATTTAACGTCATAACTCCAATTCACACACAAACTTCACACACTGAATTCACACACAAACTTCACACACTGAATTCACACACAAACTTCACACATACAATGTAGTATGTCCCTCGATTTCCAAAAAAATAAAAAAAATAAATAAAAAAACAAACAAACGAACAAAATCAGAAGTAAACATTATTTCTGCGGTTGGGAAATCCCCTTGCGTCTACTCTGTACACTGCATTTGTTCTTTTTCCCCGGTTTCCATTTAGATTTTCATTGCGTGTATGGTGTTGTCGGATCATGTCATGCGAAATTCTTGGCCGCGTGTACTGAACTTAGGGGATTCCTGAAAGAAGATATCCTGATGTCGGGACGCAGCCAGGAAGTAGATCTGTAGCAGAATGAATTAGAGGGAAACAGTAAAAGAGAAGAGAATGGACAATCAGTATTTGACAGGAAAGTAAAGCAAACATGCACTTAATTTGTTAGAAACGAACACTCAAAAATACAGCTGTATAAAATGCTAAACATTCAAAATATGAGGGCACTTCTGTATCCAACCAACTTTGGGCAGTTTTGTGTTCAATTTGGGTAATAAGTTGTATAATCATTTATGTCAGTTACCACCAAATTGACAAATTTAAGTACGTTTTGCATACAAATGTCATGTTTATAGTTAAATAACATGATTACATTTCTCAAAATTTTCACTATCTTTTAAATGGACGGAAACAACCTTGATCCAATTATTATTAAGTGCAAAAAGCATGAATCTTAAATTGATATTCTGTAGGGCATTTAGGGGTCTCTTCATCTGCTGAAAAAGGTCATCCAATAATAGAGGTTAAGAGCTTAACTCCTCCCCACCCCTACCCCAAGTTTTTGGAGGTCATCCCCTGTCTGTGCTCTCCATTCAACAAGTCTGGATACGCCAGTGGGTGGGGACAATAAAGGAATGAAGAATCTTATACCAACAATGCAATTCTTCCTACCGAATCATGATGAAATCTGTCACGCTTGGGGAAGTCATTCTCACGGCGACGACGGCCCTCCATCATTAAAAGCTCCTTGTGTCTTTGTTTGAGGACTACCAAGCACATGACAACCAGAATGAAGATAGCTGCTACTGAACACAGACCTGCAATGATGGCAACTTTTTGGCGATCTGTGGAAGGAGAAAAGAAATAGATTTTTCAGAATTGGCCACTATTACCTTATAAGTGTTCATTGGTACATGGTGTAAGCATATCAGTTGACCTTCTATGAAGATCCCGAATACGCCAACGAATAACTTACCGCTTAGGGTATAGGCCTATACTACAGCATTATTATTATTATTTTGGGATGGGAACTGCTTTACGTCCACGTCGTCCATCCCAGGTAGCTCTTACGAGTTAGCGAAATTTGCAGTAAAAAGTCAACCACATCATACATGACGAATATGTCAAATATGACTGATGCGGCATGCTGTCCTCCCAATGGAGGTCCGTCCTTATCAAGACCAGAATCGGCTGATTCTGGCAAGAAACCGCTCAACATCCTTCAATTGAACGTGGAAGGCCGGACTTCCGCCAAGCGTGAAGTACTCCAGAAACTCGCATTGGAGAAATCTACCACAGTCCTACTCTTGCAAGAAACTCACCAAACCGACCAAGATAAATTGAAGCTGTATGGCTACACCCTAGCTGACTTCATCCCAAGTGCTCATCATGGTATTGTCACATTTGTTCGGAACTCAGTTCCCTTCTCACATGTAGTCAGCTCTGGTGATGATGACCCCACCCAGTGGTCCGTCATTGAAATTGATAATGTCCATGTTGTCAATATCTACCACCCCCCTTCATCAGCAATCGACACCTCAAAGCTTCCTACCGTATCATCTCAGTTCATCATTGCTGGAGACTTTAACTGTCGCCATGATACCTGGGGATACCCACACTCAAATACTGATGGTGAGAACCTTGCTGATTGGTGTGCAATCAACAACCTGCACACTGGAATTTAAAAGGCAACTGGAAAATCTGATGCTGACTGCTTTTTCTTTTTTTCTTTTGCTTGTCACAAAATTTTCTGTGCAGCCCATTGTACCCCGGCCCTCATTCACAAAATCCGGAATCCACCCTTGATTGAGGAATTACATTATTGAATGCAAATTAGTTACTATCTCTGGAATATGAAGAATACAATGATCATGATGATTCCAGGAACACAAATAATGTTCTC
Organism: Heliocidaris erythrogramma; assembly: GCA_025617745.1. Lineage (NCBI taxonomy): Eukaryota > Metazoa > Echinodermata > Echinoidea > Camarodonta > Echinometridae > Heliocidaris > Heliocidaris erythrogramma. Next base: position 34,691,357 of record CM046859.1, on the reverse strand, counting down.
TTTCCTTTCCAGAAAACTTACTCGTTCCTGACCCAGGGGTAAATGGCGTCGGCATCGGTTGAGTGTCTGTTGAATAAATAAACAATTGTATATTAGGCAAAATGCAAAAAAAAAGTATATTTTTTTCAATGCATGACTTTTAATTGGTCGAAAGAGATCACATGATGTCGGGTTAATAGTTATATTTTCTCACGGTGGACTATAATTTTATTTACCTCTTTAGCTGAAAACCCCACTAAAAATGCACGTACAGTGTAATTTATTTTATCTATTTATTCATAGAAACACACACACACACACACACACATGTAAATAGTTCTAAGGAATCTTAGTGTTGGAAATTGTTGAAAAATACCCCAAATCAGTGATAATTATTATCCATTTCCCATTGCCACCAACAACCAGTTAACTTCACACATAGATGTGCCCACTACGTTTCGGCCGGACACACTCTGACGCACATTCTATGTTGTGGCGAGACGAAAAATGGAAGAAAATTTATGATCATTAATCGGCAGGGTAAAATCATTCGAAATACATTTTTTTGAGGGTTTAAAATGCAAAATTTTTCTAAAGCTTGGTGGTTTTGTTTCCTCGCATACGTTGCTCGCTATCCTATCATGATAGTTTTTATCAGCCTCTTGTTAGAAATTGCCCCCTCAATTTAGGATAAAGGGTATGAATAGTTAGCAAAGGTTCAACATTTGAAAGAAATCTCAACTGTAGGTTGTGTTGCTAATTCCTTGACTTTTTCTGAAAGGTTTTCCTTAATTTTTCTCCCCATTTTAAATAGAAGGATGTGAAATCGTTATATCAATTTTCAGAATTCGAATTTCTACCCCGCGACTGCAGTGTACACTTGATGTGTAAAATGTATAAGAAATTGCGTTTTTGACATTAAAATGCAAAAAACCTATCGCTCGGTTGCTCTGCTCCCTCGCTTGTACAATAGGGGGCGTAACTTCATTGTTTGCTCCGGGAGCCATATTCCCCATGAGTGTTCGGTCAGAAAACCAAATAGACATACATTAATACCACACGACCTTAAGTAGTGTACCCGCTTTCAAATTTCTGATCCGAAGGGAACTAAAAATATTATTTTTTGGGTTGTTTTGTGGCTTTGGCTTTTTCAGATATTGTTTTGTATTGTGCCCGCCCCTCTTCCAATATCCTGGATCTAGATGGATGTATGACTGTGTGATTTTCCTTGTTAAATTCTTACCGGGCAGACAGTAACGTCCAGGAAGTGTACTTGGATAGAGATCAACAAATCCGTTGTTACATATACAGTTAAAACCGATTCCAGAAATATCAACACATGTAGCATGCGCAGAGCAGTCGTTGAGAGTGAGGTTCTCACATTCGTCGTAATCCGTGATTTCTGTTCGTGAATAACATATTATATGATATAGTTGATATTTAATATGTATTCACAAGTTAGTCGATATCAAACATATGTATTTGCTTTGGGCTATTCCATGGTTAGTTACCATGGATACGTTGCATTGTTGGGTACCTTGAACTGCATATTTGGCTCCTACATGGAAATGCATTGATATTGTATATTTTTTTGGGAAGTGCCTATACATCTAGCCCAGGGCTACGTCACACTATGAAATAAAGTCACGGGATATGGATCAAACACATACATTTGATTACTTACGTTACATAAAAAGGACCTGGAAAAAATGCAAGACTTTGCCAATTTTCTTTGCTTAAACAAGTTCCATCTGAAACTAAAGTATTATAACGATATAACTGCTGATGAACTTGGATGAATTTGGATGTACATCTCTTTACTTTCGACTACACTGTACAAAAGCATGGTTAGTGACGCTACACCTTAGAAAATCATGAAATAATAGGGTTTCAACACCTTTTTTTTTACTGAGATTTTCTGTTTTTCAACATCTGCAAATACAGTTTATAATGTAATTCACTGATTTGGTGTCTTTCCATCTAAACTACTATTTCAAAGTATGCTAAACCCTAGATTTTCACATTATTTTTTTTGATGTAGTCCCACATATGTTAATTCACGTACAGTTTAAGGTTCTCCATGAAGGAGGCACGCAAGGAAAAAAAATGGTCGAAAATGATTTTGTCCATTCTGTCTAGGCATATATTCAACATATACATATAATTTCGACCATCTTGGGCATAAAAGATGAAATTTTTTTCGCCGAATTGTCCATTTAATATGAAGAAAAGGCAACAAAGTCCTCTAATTTTGTTATTTGACGACAACTCAAGTCAAAATTTGAAGGCAGAAAATTTAATGGGGAGGGGATGGGGTGGAGTGGGGAGGAGGGTGGAGGGGCTGTCAAGACAAACGTGGCCGCATCCAATGGGATTATGTACATGCTACATTGTTTTGCCCTCGAAACTTACAAAAAACAAGAGCCCCAGGGGGCACGACGCTCACCTGAGGTGGATAAATTCACATCTGGTGCAGGGGCCCCTATAAGGCCACCCAGAAAAATTTCATGAACAACTTTCATTCTTCATCTATAGAGGTATCTCTATACACAATACCAAGTCTGAGCTTCCTACCAAGTTCGGTTAAATTCCAATCATGTGTTTTGGAGAAGAAGCTGAAAATGTAAAAAGTTTATGGATGGCAGACAACTTGCCCCACCCCCCTCAAGTATGTTACCCCCACAGACCCCCTATAGGGCCACCCAGAAAAAATTCATGAACAACTTTCATTTTTCGTCTATAGAGGTATCTCCATACACAATACCAAGTCTGAGCTATTCCTGGTTCTGGAGAAGAAGATGTTTGAAATTTACATAGCTTTTACACTTGGGGGCCCTCCCCCTGGGCCCCCCTGGGGGCCACATGTACCATTTTAGCAACTTTGGGTCCCCTACCCCTAAGGATGATTCCTACCAAGTTTGGTTGAATTCCGATCATGTGTTTTGGAGAAGAAGATCAGAATGTACATTTTGCCTGGCAGCGCCCCCCTTCCAGTATGTTACCCCCACAGGGCCCCTATAGGGCCACTCAGAGAAATTTCATGAACAACATTCATTCTTCATCTATAGAGGTATCTCCATACACAATACCAAGTCTGAGCTATACCTGGTTCTGGAGAAGAAGATGTTTGAAATTTACATAGTTTTTAAAATTGGGGGCCCTCCCCTTGGGCCCCCCTTGGGGCCACATGTACCATTTTAGTAACTTTGGGTCCCCTACCCCTAAGGATGATTCCTACCAAGTTTGGTTGAATTCCGATCATGTGTTTTGGAGAAGAAGATCAGAATGTACATTTTGCCTGGCAGCGCCCCCCTCCAGTATGTTACCCCCACAGGGCCCCTATAGGGCCACTCAGAGAAATTTCATGAACAACATTCATTCTTCATCTATAGAGGTATCTACATACACAATACCAAGTCTGAGCTATACCTGGTTCTGGAGAAGAAGATGTTTGAAATTTACATAGCTTTTACAATTGGGGGCCCTCCCCCTGGGCCCCCCTGGGGGCCACATGTACCATTTTAGCAACTTTGGATCCCCTAACCCTAAGGATGATTCCTACCAAGTTTGGTTGAATTCCGATCATGTGTTTTGGAGAAGAAGATCAGAATGTACATTTTGCCTGGCAGCGCCCCCCTCCAGTATGTTACCCCCACAGGGCCCCTATAGGGCCACTCAGAGAAATTTCATGAACAACATTCATTCTTCATCTATAGAGGTATCTACATACACAATACCAAGTCTGAGCTATACCTGGTTCTGGAGAAGAAGATGTTTGAAATTTACGTAGCTTTTACAATTGGGGGCCCTCCCCCTGGGCCCCCTGGTGGCCACATGTACCATTTTAGCAACTTTGGATCCCCTAACCCTAAGGATGATTCCTACCAAGTTTGGTTGAATTCCGATCATGTGTTTTGGAGAAGATCAGAATGTACATTTTGCCTGGCAGCGCTCCCCCCCTCCAGTATGTTACCCCCACAGGGCCCCTATAGGGCCACTCAGAGAAATTTCATGAACAACCTTCATTCTTCATCTATAGAGGTATCTCCATACACAATACCAAGTCTGAGCTATGCCTGGTTCTGGAGAAGAAGATGTTTGAAATTTACATTGTTTTTAAAATTGGCCACATGTACCATTTTAGCAACTTTGGGTCCCCTACCCCTAAGGATGATTCCTACCAAGTTTGGTTGAATTCCGATCATGGGTTTTGGAGAAGAAGATGATAATGTAAAAAGTTAACGGACGACAGACGACGGACGACGCACGACGGACGACGGACAAATTTCCATCGCAATAGCTCACTCGAGCCTTAGGCTCAGGTGAGCTAAAAACATATCAGAGCAGAACTAAGTTTCAAGCGCATCTCCAGCATAGCATAATTATGTACAAACACCCAACGAATGCAAAACGATTACTGGTCTTCGTATACTAGCGAGGCCAGTTGCATCCGTCGGGTATATATGGAGTGATAGACGCTAGTGATCTATCGTCTAGTGTGAGCCGGGCTTAAGAAACTGACAGCGGAGCATCTGTTGTAGAGCACATTTTTTACCGTCTACTACGAGTGAGCGTGCGTTGATCTGGATATCACGCTGATCCGCTACGAGATGATCTCTCTCCTCCGCATCCAAGATGGCCTTCAGCGTGGTATTTGCATCACCTTCAAACTCCTCATCCACGCTCAGCATGGCTTCTACCCCAAGACTGCCGTTGAAGAAGCCGGTGACGAAAACGTGGACGATGCCATTTACTCCTACGCCTTGCAACTCCCTTAGCAGCTGTACAGTTATGCAAAAATTGAAATTATGTCAGAGTAGTCAGATTCATTTATGCTTATTTCGACACTGTGCTGGCATTCTTCTGCAGTCACTTTGATCAAGGGTAGGGGATTTCCATACTAGATTCAAGATTCATTTATTTTTCGTTACCAATTCATAAATCATATAAAGTATTTACATTGTAGAAGAAACTCATCATTCAAACATAACGCATATGAACTTTGTTTTACATAATGTTTTCAAAAATAAATGTTATAACAGAGAGAGGTGTACACACGTTTCAAATATTTCTTGATAATAATAAACGAAGAGATAACGAAAGGGAACTAGCAAAGAAGCGGAGCTTGTAAAAAGCAAGTTCCCAATTTAAAATCATTGTTATTATATAAATCATTCACTAAACGTGACATGATCATTAACAACATGTATTTCGGTTGTCTTTTGGGATTGCGTCCTTTTATTTCATTTCGAGAATCTTTCATTAAACATAATGAAGGAGTCATGGTCCATTGCATAAGTCATGGGATCACAAGCATGGTACGAGGTTCAAATACCTGCCATGGCATTGATGTCCTTTGACAAAACATTAATCTATGTCTTTTAGTCTTTTAGGTTTAGAAACTGGGTAATCGGTCGGAAGAAATAAATTATACATTTTAAATGCTGAAATGCAAAGCCGTGATAATAATAGTATTCAACTTCTTTTATGCTTCAGAACTTTTTAACAAATAAATTGAGCTGCTGTTATTGTTATAATTAATATCAATGTCATGAAAATCATTGCTATTGCTGTTATTATTCATAATTACCACGATTAATATTATTATCATTTTATCATCAAATTAAATTGATGACATTGTCCCTTTCACATTTGTCATATATGGGATTGGGTTATTGCACTATGAGTCCGTTAAATATCACCCCAAAAATGTTTTAGGGCATGTGTAAACATAATAAAGGCAGATATTTTCGTAGATGTGATGGTCGGACCACGGGCGTATCCAGGTTTTCTTAAACGATTGGGCCACACTTATTAAAGTCCTCAATTGCCTTTTGGGTGGAAAATGCTTTAAAAAAAAAAGGGGGGGGGGAGGGGGAAGGGGATTTTTTCTTTTGTATGCCACTTTGGTTTAAAAAGAACACATGGGTGGCACGGGCTGATTATGATCCCTAAATCTGCCATTGGGGCGGACCAGTGCTGTCCTTTACACTTTACCACATAGCTAATCGCAGACTCCCCGTCTTGAAACTCGGCACTTTGTGAGTTTACGTAGTTGATGTTGAAATCAGCTGGAACATTGTCAATTGCAACGACTATGAAACGGATCTGGAATGCCCTTCGAACTGGAAAGTGAATTTAGAATGATATACATGTAAATGTTTTAAGTCTTTTTTTTTAATTTCCGCAAAATCATTTGAAAAGACAGTGGTGCTCAGTATCTATCAATGAAAGCTTTGTAAAATTCAGTGACATCGAAGAACTGCTAGAGTGCACAATACCGACAGCCCACGAGACCGATATGTCGGTATCGTGGGCCTTCTGACACTTTTATCGCTTTTGTCGCTCTACTGGGACGTGCTCTCGATGAACAAGATATGGGAGTGGCTCTTTGTAAACAGTATTAACAAGTATAATTCTTAAATTCCTAAATTTCCGTCATAATTCTCCAAATCTTTCAACAGTGTGATTCCTAATTAATTTTATTGGAGATACTTTAGTGCTATTTACTGCTTGTTGGGTAGCCTATTCAATTCAGCTGTAATGACAGACTGGTGAGTGTATAGCTTACCTCGTATACATTCTCTCGACTGGTTACTTGAACCATAACGTTGTCGGTGTCCTGGACGACATTGGCATGAAAATTCCCCCGATTGAGACTCGTCACATATCTCTCGGTCAAAGGAGCAGGCTGGAGAACACTGATCTTTAACGGTTAGAGGAAATTAAACGATAAGTAGTTGAACATTATTTTGCTTAGCGCCAATATTAATATTGTGTTTTTTTATTTCTTCCTCTGGAGATCAATATTACATTTCAAGAAACAATCATGATAAGTCACATATAAAATAATATATATTAAGGAAACATAATGAAATACATTAATGTCAGTAAAAAATATAAAATTCTCTCAAGTTATCCATGATTAAACAGGATTATTTTTCTATGGAAGGAAAGAAAAATACAATGCATCAATTGTTGGACATAGATATATAACTATTTTCTTTCATATAATACTTTATAGAAATAATAAGGGCTTTTTGTTTCGAGTTATATTTTATTCCTTCGTCTTGAGAAAGATACATCACATATATTCAGACAAAAGGAACAAAAGAACAAAGTTTACAGATACCAATTATACTTTTAAACAATATAAGGTCTTCTAAAATATACGGAATAACAGAACAGAGGCTCTTTTTCTTTTAAAGAAAAACAAATACAATATGTCGATCATTGAACATGCATTTAGAAAAAATATCAAATTATACATGATTTCTTGAAACGATTCGTTATAAGAAAAAAAAAAAGCTTAGAGGAAGATATACATGGCCCACCCGAACCCACCCTTACACACTCATCTCATCCCCCTTCCCCCTCACCATTCTCCTACCAATCACAACTCACTCATTCTCACTCCCACTTCTCGCACCCCTCTTCTCCCTCCCCCAACATACGAACACCCATGCATGCATCCAGTTCCGGTTTGCCTGTCCGTAATGAGTACATAAAAAGTAAACAAAACAAAACAAAGACAACAAACGAAAACAAAATCAAAGGAACGTATCAATCTGTTCCCATTTCCTTAAGTGCGCTCCCAATTTCCCCTTTTTGTTGGCTATCTTATATTCTTCGTCTCTGTGATCTTTTATCAAAGTAACTGTTTTCCGTAGAGATGGCAGCTCGCCTTGTTTTCTTGAAGAAAAATTATGTATTTTACAAGAAAAATTACACAATTTATTAAATATATTCGTACAGTTTTACCCGATAGCCCCATAAAAATGGATTTCCAATCATTTATATTAATTGTTGATTATATTGAAATCTATATTGGCGCCATCTATTGTTGAAGATGGTTAAACGTCTATTAATCATGGCTGAATAAAGACCCTGTTGCACCGTTAAACCGAATGTCAAAAAAAAAAAAAAATGTCTCAAATCGTGTGGTGTTCGTTTCAATAAAGGAGTAAAGGCAGCGTAAGGATCACGTTCCCGCTCCTGATCAAAGTCTGAGGGAGAAATCTAGCTCCATCCTCAAAAAAAAAAGGTCCTCCGCATTTCAGAGAGACTCTCCTTTTCAGTCCAAAACTCTCTGACAAGCAAAAAAAAAAAAAAAAAAAGGTCTTCAGTATTTTTGTGTCTCTCCGGACAAGCCCCCCAAAAGGCTTTTTTTTGGCCGGGGGGGGGGGGGGGGGGGCACGTGCCCCCTGTGCCCCCCGGATCCGCCACTGATCCTGGAGGCCATAGTTACGTGCGGCTAGCCTTGTTTGAGAGATTAGTAGCAGGTATTGCAGTCAGCAGTCCCCCCTCACTTGGTCCTGCACACCGTAAATCGCAATCAGTGTTGTGAGCTGAGGCGGCGACGCAGTGATGCCACCCTCCCGCCAGTGTATGCCAAGCCCCCCTCCCATCGAGGTCGAGTGACTTCACTCCTTGTTATTATCCGTTCAGCGGAGATTTTTATTCTTCCACCATCTCAACGTGTGACAGAGGTAGGTCTACCCTTGCAGATGTGAAAGGTGTATTACCGGTTGTAAATCTTGCTCTGCTGCAGCGCCAACGAGGACCTGTCCTGGGTCATGGCCCAGCCTGGACCTGCACTCTCACTTAAATGCCGCTCACCATCTTCGGCTTTCCGGCCGGTCTTTCCAGCAGTCTTGTATTGCCGTCCTTCTGTCTGTAACACCTCCACGTCGTCAGTTACCTGCGCCAGACCTCGCTTTTCGCGAGCTCGTCTCCTTGACCCTGCCCAGCTCTGTCGACGATGCCGTTGATGCAGACGACTTGAGTTCAAATAGTCAGATTGTCTAGCACTTCACATTTCTTCACCCACGATGCTAATAACAGCTTCTACGCATCATTTATTTTCCCTCCATATCTGTAGTTATTCGTCAGCTTGCTAGTACACCATTTGCTTCCTTCGATCTAGCCAGTACACCGCTCGAACGTTAGTGCCAGTGTGTTTGACTATTCGAACCTCTTTTTTTGCTTTTATTTTTTTTTCTCTCACTAGTAGTTATGTATTTGTTCCTGTTTTCATGTCTAGTTTGTCAATAAATGTGCGCTTGTGGTTATTTAGTGCCTTATGAATTTTTAATCTGTAGTAGATATGGACATACTATTTAATTTTGTTACCTGGTTTCTTAGTCTCACCATATTTCTTCCTGTGCATAACGTATTTTTCCTCAATCCTTTTTCACATTTTCATACATTCACGAATAACAAGTAGAGGGAAAGGATGAATACAAATTATTATGATGTAGCCTACTATCAGTTCCAAGTTCCAAGTATAGAGGATTTCAGAGGGTTTCAGAATTGCTTAATTGTAGTTTTGATGTGAAGGAAGATGATAATGGAGTAATATTGTTAGTTTGTTTGCATAAAGGTAGAAGAAAAAGTGAGACTGTTTGGGAAAGTCTAGGTTTAGTAAGGGAATGGATAGAAATGGAAGTATAGATATGGGTATGAGAAAATGAGAAGTTTGTAGAATAAGTTGGATTTATACACTTATGTGTATATCTGATAGAGATATATGAAGGTATGGAAAGAGGGTTTCAATCTTTAGTCATTTTAATATCTAGATTTTTATTAATAGATATTAGGAAGGTGTTTTGGTATAATCATAAAGATGATGAATTACAAATAGGTGTGCATCCAACAGAAAAATTAAGAATAATTTTATCTTTCTGGTTTAGGCCTTATTATTTGTGTTTTGGAGTGTAAAAGTTATTTTATTGTAATAGTCTGGAAATATAGAGGTTTTGGACTTGGCTCTATCCAGTGGACCTCTTTGTGCATTTTTCGTTTATCTCCTTTTGCACTCAGCTGATATTTGGTAAAAACCTTACTAGGTTTAATTGATTGTTTAAATGGTTTATCCAGCCGTACTATATCTAAACTGTTAATTGTTTGTGAAATGTTACCTTTTAAATGTATGTTGTTGTTGTAGCTGATATGGGATCATGATCCTCTACTTTGTATTTTTGTGTTTAAGTTCAATGTTTTATACAAATGTTTATTATTATAAGTTTTAGTATTTGCACGAAATCTCACCAATCAGACTTTGTGTAGAAAAATGCTATCTCAAACAGTAAGTAGGCCTAGTTTGATCAGATTATGGGGTCATTTCATATTATGCTCGCTAAAATTTATTTACACTGGATTGCTCTAAAGCTTGTCAGGACTACAAGTATGTCCGTATTTGATTTGGCATGGTTTATGCCTAAGCTATCATTGAAGGCTGTAATCTGACTGATTTTAAATCATGCTGGGGTTTTTAATACGGTGACAGCAGTTTATTTTCACACAGGATTGATGCCTAATATCAATGAAGTGTTTTTTTTTATATCTGTGTTTGAGTATTCATATATTTTACTGGTTTAATTAGTAGAAATTGATATTGTACGATTACTACTAGTGGTCATTAATCATTTAATGTTTATTATAGCATCACGGGTATTTGCCTCTATAAGTCCAACTACTGTAATTTTCGTACCTGTGATATTTTTGAGCTCTTTAAGGTTCAGTGTGTATTACTTTATGGGTTTCCTGTTTCACTCAGATCACTGCCTTGACTAGATCTAGCTCAATTCTATACAGTTTAATAATTTTTTGTTTTAAACAGAGAATACTGCAGTTTATCTTTTAGTGATCATTGGTCAATCACGTCTCTGATAAAATCCCTTATTATCCGTGTACTCGGTCACAAATACAGACCATCCACTGAATATTTCCCGTATTCCGTGAATGAGGTCATATGTCGCTGTTGTTGTTTTTATGCCTTGCATTGTTTTTGATATTTGTGCGCATGCGCTAAATCCACCCTGAATATTTTCCCGCATTCCGTGATGACGTTATCATCACAGCTCCGTGCATGCATGCATGCGTTTGATCTTGTTGCATGCAGACAAAACAGGGGCCGCGGAACGTCTTGGAAAGTGGAGGGGCTGCGTGTATAACCACATTTTTGCACTGCCATACATTTGCACGTGTTTACTGAAAAAAGTGGGGGGGGGGGGGGCGGCTACAGCCCCCAGCCCCCCCCCCCCGGTTCCGCGGTCCCTGCAAAAGTTAACGTGGCTGACAGCCGGCGATTTCAACTTCACTTGCAGGAAGAAATCAATGAGAAGAAAGTTATGTTTTATGTTTTATGAATTATGTTTTCATCGTAGCTTTACCAATGAGATTACACTACAGAATTCATGTCGATCTACACTTAGTACTATTATTTACCCCCTGCTTGTTCTCACGAAATAATAATATCTACGGTCTGGTGTCATATTCCATTCGGTCTCTGGCCTCATGGAATATGGCACCAGACCGTAGATATTTGCCCGTATTTCGTGAACAAGCAGGGGGTAAATAAATAGTATTGAATATGTGGCATGTAGTAATAATTCATAAACCATGTTATTGAATTGCCTTCCATGTATTGGTTTCACAATTCTGGGGTACCATAGGACTATGTGTGTTTATTTTCAGGCCTCTGTTTTTGGTTTATATTATATTTGTCAGCAGGATATGGCAGTGTGATTTAAGTAAGCGGTCATTTATATGGACAATGATTGTTACATTCTGCTAGTTGGGTTTTGGCAGGTTTATGAAAATAGAGTACACTGTTGAAATCTCTGTGTTTCACACACATGTAGAGTACATGATTTTTCTTGCTCCTGTGATTAGGTCTCATGGATGTTTATCTATGTTTGATAATCTGGTAATGGTGGGCCTTAATACTGTTGGCTCAGTATACTGATCCTTTGCAGTTCTTAGGCACGTGTTTTCCCTATTTGTTGGTTTGAAAGATTTATATGATTGTGTGTGCTGTTTTCATATTTCTTTTTTATATAACATGCAGTGTTATCATGTTGGTCCACTTTGATAATTGATTTGGATTATTTAATGCCATGTCCAATGGATACAAGGATGGGAAATGATAAACCGGACAGTAGTTGGTATTTGTATTAACGACACTGGTCTATGAAGATTACAAAGAGAGGGACTGGTAGGTATATGGCATATGAGTTCAGACGAATAGTCTGGGTGTATGGGGGTTGGAAAGAAAGACAGATATAATTTATGTCAATCAGGGTGTAGTATTTGAAATAGATGGGAATGTTAAATGAAGGCAATCAGAGAGTCTAGCTTTAATTTGCGACAATTATCAATGAATAGAGAAATATTTGTATGTCAAAATGCATAGTCAATATGTATAAGTAGATTGGATGGACAAGTAATTTTGATACAGAAATTAGATTTCTCTAATGATTAATCAAGTAAATGCAGAAAGATGTCAAATAGATTGTTTTATGGGAAATGGTGGGCATGTTGATTGAAGTTGAATGCCAGTTGCAGGCATATCGTTCGGTTCGTTAAGTTTTAAAGGAGAAATAGAATGAATGAACGTGCAGCGTACCCTAAAGCTATTTGATCTCTGATTTTTTCTAAATTTTATTACCTTGTGATTTTGTAGCTGTTTTGTAACTAGACAATGTTTTTCCTACTCATGAAGAAAAGAGGAAGGAAGAAAGAAAATAAGCCACGCCAATATTAATATTAGTAAACGAAGAAGTTTGATGGGAGGATTTTTTTTTTTTTTTTTTAAATTTGTAAATTAAATTTGTAATTTTATAGGCATTTTACTCCTAGTGTTAAAGATCGTATGCTCGATCTGTAATGAAAAACACAAGTCAGAAAAAAATTGGAACCAGCGGGATTCGAACTGGAATCAAATACCCAAGATCGTCTTCTTACTGACTCATTAATATTCAAACGGTCCACCGTAGACAATGGTTAGTAAACGAAGAAGCTTGATGGGAGGATTTTTTTTTCATTACAGATCGAGCATACGATCTTTAACACTGGGAGTAAAATGCCTAAAAAATTTGTTTACAAATATTAATATTGTTGATTACATTGAAATTTGTATTAGCGTATTATGTATTATTGTATTATTTTTGAATATGGTTAAGCGTCTATTCATCATGGCTGAATAAAGACCCAGTTGCACTGTTAAACCGATGTCTCAAATCGTGTGGTGTTTGTCTCAATAATGGCATATATAGGCAGATTCTGCCATATAAAAACACACGGATTATGTGCAGTACATGGGGGGGGGGGGGGCGCTGCCTCGGGGGATATTTTAAGTTCCGATATTCACTTAGCGAGGTGCCCGAATGTAGCCAAATTGCTATTCGCGCAAGAGATTACGGGGTGTCACTGGCGTAGGCAGGGGGGGGGGGGGCCCCCCCTATTCAGCCACTAAAAACAAAAGCGAGAGCGAAAAAGCGGGAGAAGTGAGAGAAAAAGGTCTAAAAAGGCGATATACAAGCCGTTATCTTTCTCTAAAAATTTGCTAAAACGTCAAAGTTTCCGCGGGAAGGGGGAAATAACTCTCCTCTCCCTGCACCCACTGTTACATACAGTGAAATGTTGAGTCCATATAATAAAGCAGTCCAGGCGTCGAACTATAACTTTCCGCCTAAAAAAATGTTTTGCTATAAGCTGTTTTCTTTCTCTCAAATTTGCTAAAACGTCAGAGCTTTCGCGCTTCGCGCGGGAAGGGGGAAATTCCTCTCCCTGCACCCATCCCTGTTACAGAGCAGTATTACGTCCAAAATAACTGAAAAGCAGCCAGGGCGTCAAACTAACTTTCGGCCTAAAAAAAAGGGTTACGAGCCGTTTATTTTTCTCTCAAATTTGCTAAAACGTCAGAACTTTCGCGCTTCGCGCGAGAAGGAGGAAATTCCTCTCCCTGCACCCACACCTGTTACATACAATGCAGTATTGCGTCCAAATAACTGAAAAGCAGCCAGGGCGTCGAACTAACTTTCCGCCTAAAAAACGTGTTACGAGCCGTTTTCTTTCTCTCAAATTTGCTGTAAAACGTAGAGTTTTCGCGCTTCGCGCGGGAGGGGTGAATCTCCCGCTCCCTACACCCACCCCTGTTACATACAATGCAGTATTGCATCCACCTCCCTGCACCCACCCCCTGGGAAGCTTTGCGTGCTCATCACCAATTTCGAACTCTTCGCGTGTTTACAACCGCCCCCTAAAATGAAATCCTGGCTATGCGGTTGGATCCTTCACGTCTGGCCCCCATGCATGGGTGTCGATCCCTGGGGAGGGGGGATGGCCTGTATTATCATCCCCCAAAATAATTATGATACATTAACTTAAAACTAATAATTATCCAAACTCATTATGTTTGACCTTTAAATACCATCACATTCTTTGATTATTATAAGTAAGGAAATAAGAAATGCCATAATTTCAATGCGAAAATATGGAAGAAAATTCGTTCGCTAGCATTGTCATTCTCAATTGAGGGGTTCCGTCCATTGGCGTAGAGCCGTGCATTCCTTTTATTCATTAAAAAAACATTTTGGGATGCTCTAAAATGGAAGTTTTGTAGACAGATTTTCGAAAAGGTCCCTGGTCAGGGAGGGGGATACCCTCTCCCACACCCTCCCCCACTCGGTCGCTTCGCTCAGTGGCGTATCTAGGGGAGGGGGCAGAAATAAAAATCATAATCTTTATACTGATTACGCATCCAAAATCCGCAGGGTTAATGCACTAGAAATTTAGTTTTTGAAGGTTTGAAATGTGAAAATTTTTTCACATTTCAAAAGCTCGGTCCCTTTGCTCCCTCGCATAAGAATTATCTTTCAGGATCTCGTAGTTTCGCGGCCCCAGTAGGCCTATATAGTTCTTAAATAGCTTAAAGGGTTCAAATAAAGATGTAATTGCTTTCCTCGCTATATCATGTTTCATATGACTCCTGCTAAATATTGCGGCCCCGATGTAGGATAGAGTATATAAAAGAGCATTTGCAAAGGTCCAACTTATGAAAGAAATCTCAACTTCAGGTATAGCCTTGCTGAATTTCTCGACTCTTTCTCAAGATTTTCATGGTTTTCGTTAATTTTGCTCCCGATTGTAGAAGTGAGTGAATAGAAAACCGCTTATCAATGTATAAAATTCGAGTTTCTCTACCGCTCAATTTCGGTGGTCAATTATTGCAAAATTTCCTGGATAAAATGCACAAGAAATTGCGTTTATTAGGGTTAAAAATTGAAAAATTTGCCGCTCGGTCGCTTTGCTCCTTCGCTGACGAAGATAAGTTTGGGCACTCGGGGGGGGGGGGGGGGGGGGACTTCATTTTTTGCCCCGGGTGCCATAATCCCTAGTATCATGAACAGGGATCGACACCCCTGTGCCCCCCCCCCCCTATTGAAAAATCCTGGCTACGCCTGTGCGGGGTGTATTTATAATATATAATATAAAATAGTATTTAGCTTTACCTTGGCATATGCCAGTTATGCTACAGTCACACGGCCATGTTACGGACCTGCGGATGCCTGCGTATATTTGGATAATGAAAATGCGTAATTTTTACCCCCAAATAACGCAAATTTGAGCAAAAGTTACCTATATTCTGCGGACGATACGGATTAGTTACGGATGTTACGTATGAATTACGGATGTTACGGGTAAAACCTGTTGATGAGCCCATCCGCTGCCAACCCGCTGACACATGTCACGGACGACTTACGGATGACTTACGGACGATACGTATGAGTTACGTAGTTTATGTATGGATAACGTATATTTTGCGGATGCTTACGTATATTTCATCCGCAGCAGAATTTTGAGATTTTCAAAATTCACGCTGCGGATCTGCGTATGTCTGCGGATCCTGCGGATTAGGTTACGGATGGATACGGACGTTTTACGCAAAAATACGCAAAGATACGGATCAATACGCATGATACGGAACAATACGCAAATTCTACCTAAATTCTGCGCAAAAGACCTTGCGCGGGAAATTTAAAATAATTTTGAGATTTTCAAAACTTTTTCGCGGAAGACCTCGATTCCTGCGCACTCCCACGGATTTTTACGGATGCACTTACGGATGATACGCATGATACGGATTGCTGCGGATTTCTACGGATTTTTACGGATGCACATCCGCAGACATGCGTATCGCGCGTATCTGTCCGTCTGACCATAGCATAACGGGTGCTATTCCTTCCCTACAGATACACTCATTATTGTGGCAGGCCTGACTTTCATCACAAATGATACCGTTACAGTTCAAATCTGTTGATAAAAAAATAATAGGTGAACCAGTGTAGTCGAGAGAAACGGGCAAAAACGATACAGAAAAAGTGCGAAAGAGAAGGGAAGTTCCATAAAAAAGGGCAGATAAAAGAATAGAAAGGGAAAGAGGGAGAGAGGGAGGTTGAATTCAGTGGTTGTGTAAATAGAAACCAATTGATGCAATTATGAAATGGAAAATAATAATATCGGATATTTTTTAACAGCGCTCCATCATATCCGCAATGCAAGGTGCTCAATGCGCTCCATTATTATTACATTTTCATTTCATGAACTCATGTTTAAGAATGACAGTAATTGTACTGAATAAGAGGCGAAACACGTGGTGCTCCATAAATTCAGTAGACGAAATATAACTAGGTTTAACTTACCAATATGACAGGCAGATCCAATGAATCCTGCGGGGCATGTACATGTGAGAGCTGTTGCTTCCTCCATGCACGTCCCTCCATTGAGGCAGGAATCAGATACACACTGATCAACTAAATGATTAATAACAATAGTAACAATAATAATAATAATAATAATTATAATAATAATAATGGTAATAATAATAGATAGAATTATGATAGTAACAGTCATAAAATTTATAAGGGCAATTATGAGTATGATTAATGGGGTCCGCTCGCTATTCATAAGGACCGCTATTCATAGAAAACCGATATTCATTTAACACGCGTTATGAATAGTGGTCTTTATGAATAGTTATGAATAGTGGTCCTTATTAATAGTTATGAATAGTGGTCCTTATTAATGGAGGTACTTATGAATAGCGAGGTAATTTGCCTATGGTTTGCACGCTATTCATAAGGACCGCTATTCATTTAGTCACGCATAATGGATAGCAGTCCTTATGACTACCGATGTTACCCATGATTAATTGTAATACTAGTAACAATAATAATAATGATAAAAATAATTATGATGATGATAATCGTATTACGTTTTTGTATTTTTTTTGTGCCGTCCCTTTGAAATATTCTATCCGCAAGGCACATGAACAATCAAATGACTCGTATTTTGTTGTTGTTGCTACAATGTTAATTAATCAAACAATGTTTTTACGTAAAATATAGTTCAAAAGACTATTTCTTTTGCAACATGTTGGATGACACACTGTTGATACATCACTTTACAGATAATTGAACAATGAAGGGACAGTCGGAAAAAACACACCACAGCTTAACAGTTATTTAAATCAGGAGACACCTGCAGGACTTAGTGAGAAGGTTTGGTTCGAGTTGAGTATCTATTTTTGTCGCAGGGGGAGGGAGAACTTAAGACACTTGAGAAAGGATCATTTCCAAGTAAAAGTAGATGCTAATCAAAAGTGAATATGTTACTCAAAGTAATTAATGAGCTTAATTACTAAAAAACTAGAGAGGATAATCAAAGTTCTAGAGTGGATGGTGCTCGCATGTACGCTACTCCCGGTGATCCAAATTGTTTTGTCTTTTGCGGCTCTAGATGTCTGATTTGGTTAATAATAGTAATTTTGACTGGCCTCAGGGCTGACATAATCGTCCTCACGAAATTATATCACCCTCTTCTTCGACTCGGGCGATATAAATTTAGTTCGAGCGAAATATGTCATATCGCCCTAAGGCCAGTCAATATTGCTTTATTATTTATTATCATTATTGAGAAAAATAATCAATTGATTAATGAAATTATTATTATTATGATTTACATATTAATTCTTATTTATATTATTTTGAATTTTTATTTTATTTTATTTTATTTTAATTTAATTTTTTTTTATTTTATTTCTTTTTAACTTTTATTATATATATATATATATATATATATATATATATATATATACAATGCGAAAGGAAATGAGAGAATAATGGTTGCGTAACTTAAATCAAAGTTCCCCAGAGCTGTCCTCCCTTTTTGAAATTTTTGCAAAGGCTGAAAAAATGTCTCCGCCGGGAATCGAGCCCGAGTCGTTGGCTTAGAACGCCAATGCCTTAACCACTAGACCACGGAGACGGGTCAGTGGTTTCGGCGACACCAGATTCAATTGACCGACGGATTGACAAATCTTCAACCTTATTAATTAATTCCGTTGTCGGGGGCAGATGAGTTTTGAACAAAGACAAGCCGCGTGCCTCAGCTGAATCCAAGCAAATGCTTTGAGATACATGTATACATTAGAATAACTATTAACAATATTGTGAGGAAATAACATATACAACAGCTTTGGCAACTCTCGTGGAAATATATATACAATGCGAAAGGAAATGAGAGAATAATGGTTGCGTAACTTAAATCAAAGTTCCCCAGAGCTGTCCTCCCTTTTTGAAATTTTTGCAAAGGCTGAAAAACTGTCTCCGCCGGGAATCGCACCCGGTCGTTGGCTTATAATGCCAATGCCTTAACCACTAGACCACGGAGACGGGTCAGTGGTTTCGGCGACACCAGATTCAATTAGGCAACTTATGCCTAACGTGTTCTGAGCGTACAGCCAACTTATCCCATGCGTATTACATGCGTATTTGCAGCGCATGGGGGTATATAAAGTCTCACATTTCCAAATCTGTATCAGTTTGTATCAGCAGTTCAGAGATGGAGGTTGCTGTGCTGCAACATTACCAAGATTTGTTAAAGTTGGCAGTTAACCACTTAACCACTAGACCACGGAGACGGGTCAGTGGTTTCGGCGACACCAGATTCAATTGACCCGTCTCCGTGGTCTAGTGGTTAAGGCATTGGCGTTCTAAGCCAACGACCCGGGTTCGATTCCCGGCGGAGACATTTTTTCAGCCTTTGCAAAAATTTCAAAAAGGGAGGACAGCTCTGGGGAACTTTGATTTAAGTTACGCAACCATTATTCTCTCATTTCCTTTCGCATTGTATATATATTTCCACGAGAGTTGCCAAAGCTGTTGTATATGTTATTTCCTCACAATATTGTTACTAATTATTCTAATGTATACATGTATCTCAAAGCATTCTCTTGGATCCAGCTGAGGCACGCGGCTTGCCTTTGTTCAAAACTCATCTGCCCCCCGACAACGGAATTAATTAATAAGGTTGAAGATTTGTCAATCTGTCGGTCAATTGAATCTGGTGTCGCCGAAACCACTGACCCGTCTCCGTGGTCTAGTGGTTAAGGCATTGGCGTTCTAAGCCAACGATTCGGGTTCGATTCCCGGCGAAGACATTCTTTCAGCCTTTGCAAAAATTTCAAAAAGGGAGGACAGCTCTGGGGAACTTTGATTTAAGTTACGCAAACATTTTTCTCTCATTTCCTTTCGCATTGTATATATATTTCCACGAGAGTTGCCAAAGCTGTTGTATATGTTATTTCCTCACAATATATATATATTATTTATTTATTTATTTTTTTATTTTTATTTTTTATTTTTTTAATTAATTAATTAATTAATTAATTAATTAATTTATTTATTTATTTATTTATTTATTTATTTATTTTTTTTTTTTTTTTTGGGGGGGGGGGGGTTTGATAAAGAATGGAATGCCAATGAAGTTTAGTTACATACTTACCCCCACAAACCGTGCTTCCATTAGATCTTTCATAACCGGGATAACACAGACATTCGAAAGAGCCAAGATAGTTCAAACAGAAACTGTTGGGATCTCCAAAACAGATTGTACCGTTCATGCATTCATTAACGTCTATCAACGGTGGTGAGAGAAAAGACAAAAGTTATGAAGAAATTTTGAGAGCTAAAAAGGGGCAATGAAGCTCAAGGAAAACAATTATTGTCTTATGTACCCAGGGTAAAATCCCGTCTGATAGCCTCATCAGTATACGGGAACCTGGTGGTTCCCTTATAAAGTATATGGGAATGAGTTCATTTAGTAGTCAATGGGTTAATACTGCTTTTGCTGAGCGCTCTGCAATTATCAATACTCCAGAAAAGCCAGTTCGGGGTTAGCGCATGGTACAAATGACCCCAAATATCCACAGATATTTTAGACATGGAGGGTCCCTTTATGTGCACTTCAGAAAAATAACTCTGGGAGTGATAGAGGTGCCTCATGAATAGCTTTTGTTTCCCCCTCTAAAAAGAATACTTCCACCTGGATATCATGGAATGCACCATTAGTGCATAATTGAATAATGATTACATGACATTCATGAGCACATATCGGATATTAGTGTCAGTGGGTTTTAGAATTTTGTACAGATGACCTTTATCTGCTCATGCTCAGATTGCATCTCCGAAATGGCTCATTATCAATACTCCAGAAATGCCATCAGGTACCCATTGAATACAATCGGGTGGGGAGAGACAAAAGTGGGTAAAACCCCTAGTCCAAGGATGTAAGCACCGAGCGAGGATCGAACCCAGAACCTCTCGTATCATGCGTATGGGAGTCAACATCCTTCTTCATTCACCAATATACAACTGCAGTGCTCCCAGGTGCGTTCAAAATGAATCAATTCGCAGACTAGGGAACATTTTGTTTTTGCACTGGCGCAATGACACTGGCGTCTTCTGTGGATTATGTTTTTGATACAATTAGATATTTGGCAAATTAAAAATTAAGAATATCAGGATACATAACATAAGAATGATCTTTAGAGGAAAAACAAGATTTTTGTAGTTTAATTGTAAGTCAACAGTTAGGATGGCAATCATAGAGTTCCCCATCATACAATATTATTTGATTATTGTTCAACTATTAAATATGTTCCTACACACTGTAACATCTGGGCCCCGTCCTATAAAGAGTTGCGATTAATCAGTCGCAACCTGATATCTATCGCTACTATGTACTAAAGAGGTAATATTTTGTAAGTTTGCGATTGATTGGAAGACTTGCGATCCATCCGGATAGATTTTTTCATAAGACATGGCGATGGAATCTATGATTTACCTTCGAGTACTGCGTCAAACGAGCACGTGGCAATGTTTCCCACCATGTCCGTCGCACTGCAGCTAACATTCGTGCTTTCAAAAGAGAACGTATGATTGAAAGGTGTGGAACAAGTAACTGCGGGACTGGAATCGACGTTGTCTGATACATGGATGACGTCGTAGACCGTCGTGGACATGTTAGTGGTAGTAATATTGGTGCAATGAAGAACTGGACTCTCTTGATCTAGTGTAGTCAGAACAATATTTTAAAGCTTATATTGAGTTCTGGTACTTCTACTAGCATGCCAAGTAGTAGTAATAATAGTAATCATAACAATCTTACTACTATTTATAATGATGATAATAATGATAACAGTAGTCATAATAATGATGTTATTAATAATAATACCAATGACGTAGTGATACAAATAATAATGATATGATTAATGATAATTGTTATAGCAATGACGGTGATGGTAATAATAATAATAATAAGGATAATAATGCTAATTATGATCTTTTTCCAGAGTAGCCTCGTCAGTCACAGTCTTCCTAGTAACATTATTTTTGATAACGCTGTCATCCAAAAAGTTTCTACAACTAAATTCTTCGGAGTCCTAATCGACAATAAAATGTCCTGGAAACCATCTCCCGAAACATTGGAGTTATCAAAAACACTAAAATATATCCATCCTTCTCCCACTCCACTCATCTTGTATTATACTTTGGTATTGCCATAATGGTATATTAGCATGGGGTTGTGCAGCACAAGCATAATTAAAAAAAATACTTCTTCTACAAAAAGTTCTAACAATTATTTTTCATGCAAGTAACAGATCTCATACAACACCGTACATAAATATCCAACGAGACAAGCCAATGCTTATCACTTAAGGCGCTGTCACACTCTACCGTATAGAGGCAGCGTATGAGAAACGTATGGAATTTTTTTGGCATACGCTGACATACGCTGAAACACGCTAGGGGTACGCTGGAATACGTTTGTAGTACGCCGGGGTGCGTCGGTGTACGCTGATGTACGCTGACGGCAAAAACTTTTTTTTGAACATGCACAAAAATTTTCAGCGTATGCCGACGTATGAATTTTAAGCTCCTCATACGTTCCTCATACGCTGAACACGCTAGAGGTACGCTGAAGGTACGTTACTCATACGTCGATTACGAAAATCGAAAATCGACCTCATACGCTGAAAAGTTGTGCGTATAAACAATTTTTCGAAATATTCGATACGTTCCTCATACGCTGCCTCTATAGGTAGAGTGTGGCATCGCCTTTACCTCTAACAAGAACACTCTTTGCACTAGTAATACCAAAGAAAAAAATAATGAAATAAATAATAATAATAACAAAAATCTTTTCATGTTTTCTTATGAATACGTGCCCAACTACCCTGTGTTTGCTCTTGCTCCCAAACTCTCTTCCTTTCTATTTCCTGTCTCTTATTTTACAATTCTTTCCCTCTTTCTTTTCCTATAAAACTATGTAGGCGTACCGCAAATTTGTCTGTAATATTTGCCACTATTTATTCAATTGTTATAAATTTGTTTGACCAAAATTCTATTATTAAACTAAGTATTTGGAGCATGCATCATACAAGCATTGCTTTCTTAGCATGCCCCTCCGTTTCATTGTATATTAGGTCAATTATGATCCGTTTGTGTAAAAATATTTGTGTACTCTTCTTATCTTTGTATTGTTGGTATACAAATATATTCTGAGAAGGTATGGTTGGAAATTTGGTCCCCGAGGTGACGTCATCTAAGACTATTTTCATGAGGGGCGCAGCCCCGAGGAAAAATGGTTGTCTTCACGTCACCGAGGGTACCATATTTTAACTAAAGCCCGAATCTACTCATCTACTTATGATCATCTGCACCCTAGGCCTATCGTAGACAGCCCAGGTTTCGAGGAACGGATGAAAACGCGTAATGATGACATTACCATGCGCCGGTGCGTAAAACAATACATACGCGCAAAAGAATGTCGTCATAATCTAGTAATCTTTTCGTGTGCGATGTGATACGCCGTAGATTATATCCGTGAATAGTACTACTATTCACGAATCGTGACGACAGATGTTACCCTCCATAACAATTTGCTCATTTGCATGAGGCTAGTGGGCATTGTATTTTGTCATATGGCGCGCAATGGACCAATCAATTGCGCCGATTCTTTTCATGATGGATATGTCATTTTTAGTGCGCCCTCACGGCAGCACACACGTCAATTTGTGACGCTCTCCAAATGTTCATGCTTATTCTTGTACTAGTGCAATTCTGTATTGATTTGCTCATCTTATTCATTTTGGCTCATGATTTATTATGCATTTACGGCAATCTATTACTCATGAATTATTGTTTTCTTTATATCACAATATATTACCAAGATAACGATGTCTTTATATCCTGTCCTTACCCTTTCCTATTTCTTAAGCTATCTCTGTCTCTTCCTTTCTTACTCCCATTCTCCCTTTTTCGCTCTATATATTTTACTACTCGTCACTTACATTATTGGAATTTGCTCTCAGTTATTGTATAATTTGAAGGTATTATATACGTTTACACGTTAACTCACTTGTATTTGTTCTATTATGTAGTTAGTGCCTTGACAAGGATTCGATCCCTGTACCTTGTGCCTGAAAGCCCCATGATAATGACCACACCTCCACATCAGGGAGCATAAATATTTTGAGAATAAACAAACTGATTAGCTTGCTGGAAATCATTCACTGAATAGGAAAACTATCATACGCACATATAACACTGTGTGTTGTGCACGGGGGCCGGGACGACTGACACGATCTTGCTACACATATTTCTTTTCTTCCAAAATCGTGTGGCAGATACTGTATCATCTATTTGTAGAATTGCTTTGAAAATCCACTGTAAGTCTGCTTCATTTATTTTCCGTTATCATCAGAACTAAAAATAAAGAGCTTATAGGAAAAGTTGAGGCTATGATCTTCGTCGTCTAAGAAATTAAACGAAGTTTTATCAACCATGAATAAAAACCACACGCTTTCTCTTATTTTATTTTATTTTTTCTTATAAGCAGAGGTTTATGAACAGAAATTTCCACTCGGAAAACGATCTCCTTTGCTTGACTACACTTTGACTCAAGCTTTATATGCATTTATAGCGGCATCAGAATGTCCTTATTATTTTCGGTCCCCCGTTTTAAAATCGAAGTCCAAGCGCTCAATGAAATTATTTTCATTCTAATATTGGTTTACAACAACCATGAACCATGTAAGCCCATAAACCTAGCAAATCATAAACAAGATCAGAATGACTGTCCCTATGGTACAGTATTTTTACTTAACAATTTTCATTATTTTATTTCTAAATTTAATACTTTGTGACATTGGAATAATTATACTTCACTTCAAAAGAAAAACATTCATCGATAATTGCACATGAAATGTTTACTAATTTGGATTTTTTAGTATGATCCTAGGAATTGAAAAGTAAAGATCTGAAAGTTCGATCAACTCTATGGAATAAGATGATTTTATCAAAAGTGTCAACTAATTTCCAATGAGAGCTAGTGGTCCCATTCCTTGCAAAACGTGTCACCGGCACCACTTCCGAAAGGTATACTATGCAACTATACAGGACTTACCACTTATTGAAACCATAAACATGCAAGAACCAACATTGCCCGAGGAGTCTGTAGCATTACAAGCAACAACAGTATCTCCAAATGGAAAGATGGTATTGCTATTATGAGAGCAGGTAGCATTGAGACTGGTATCCACGTTGTCTGTTACAGATGGATTAATGATGATGCTGGTAGACATTGACGATCGATAATCTGTAGGGGATGTCATGTTGGTACAGTTGAGTGTGGGATCTTCGTCGTCTAAGAAAGTAAGCAAAAATTTATCAACCATGAATGAAAAGCACACGCTTTCTCTTATTACCTTATTTTTTTCCTCAACCACGATAAAAACTACTTTCGAAAAATTAACTCAAGACAATGTCAATAGCCCTGTCTATCACCTTTAGAAATGTGCGAACATTACAAAGGTGCATTACCTAATCCGATCCTTATTTCAATGGGCATTACAATAGGCCTTTGAAATTGCCCTTCAGAGTTTATTTTTCGTTAGTAGTTCTTATCGTGTTCATAAGCAGAGTTTGTAAATAGAAATTTCAACCTGGGAAGCAATCTTGCTTTCATTACTACACTTTGACTGAAGCTTTAAACGGATTTATAGCGGCATAAGAATGACCAATGTAATTAATATTGATTTTAAGTACTATCCTAGTACTTAAAAATCAATATTAAGTAAATCTGAGAGTTCAATCAGTTATATGGGAAAACTTTCGTTCGCAAATTTTATCAAAAGTGTCAACTAAATTTCAATGAAATTTGGTGGTCGCATTTTTTTGCAGTACGTTTCATCGCTTCCGAAAGCTTTAATATGTAACTATACAGGACTTACCAGTTATTGAAACCATAAACATGCAAGAGCCCACATTGCCTGAGGAGTCTGTAGCATCACAAGTAACAACAGTATCTCCAAATAGAAAGCTGCTATTGTTATTATGAGAGCAGATAGCATTGAGGCTGGAATCCAAGTTGTCTGTTACAGATGGATTAATGATGATGCTGGTAGACACTGACGATCGATAATCTGTCGAGGATGTCTTGTTGGTACAGCTGAGTGTGGGATCTTCGTCGTCTAAAGAAAGTAAACAAGTTTTACCAACCATGAATAAAAAACACACGTTTCTCTTATTTTATTTTATTTTTTCTTATAAGCAGAGGTTTATGAACAGAAATTTCCACTCGGTAAACGATCTCCTTTGGTTGACTACACTTTGACTCAAGCTTTATATGCATTTATAGGGGCATCAGAATGTCCTTATTATTTTCGGTCCCCCGTTTTGAAATCGAACTCCAAGCGCTCAATGAAATTATTTTCATTCTAATAACCATGAACCAACAACAGTATCTCCAAATGTAAAGATGGTATTGCTATTATGAGAGCAGGTAGCATTGAGACTGGTATCCACGTTGTCTGTTACAGATGGATTAATGATGATGCTGGTAGACACTGACGATCGATAATCTGTCGAGGATGTTTTGTTGGTACAGTTGAGTGTGGGATCTTCGTCGTCTAAAGAAAGTAAACAAGTTTTACCAACCATGAATAAAAAACACACGTTTCTCTTATTACCTCATTTTTTCCAATAAGGAGAGTTCTATAAACATGTTATTGTTTAAGTATGCGACTAAATCAGTGTACTTCACTTTAATTTGTAAGTACTATCCTAGGTATTGAGAAGAAAAGATCTGAAAGTCCAATTCTACGGGATAATTTTTCGTTCAAAAATTTTATCAAAAGTGTCCACTAATTTTCATAGAAAGTTGGTCACATTCCTTTGCAATACTTCTGTAAGGTAAACTACGTTGCTATAGCCTACAGGACTTACCAGTTATTGAAACCATAAACGTGCAAGAGCCCACATTGTTCGAGGAGTCTGTAGCATTACAAATAACAACAGTATCTCCAAATGGATAGCTGCTATTGCTATTATGAGAACAGGTAGAAGTGAGACTGGTATCCACGTTGTCTGTTACAGATGGATTAATGATGATGCTGGTAGACATTGACGATCGATAATCTGTCGAGGATGTCATGTTGGTACAGTTGAGTGTGGGATCTTCGTCGTCTAAAGAAAGTAAACAGGTTTGAATAGAAATTTCAACTCTGGAAGAGGTCTCCTGTGCTTGACTACACTTTGACTCAAGCTTTATATGGATGTAAAGCGGCATCAGAATAATCGGTGTACATAATTTCGATTTGTAAGTAATATCCTAGGAATTGAAAAGAAAAGATCTGAAAGTTCGATCACTTCTTGGAATAATTTTTCGTTCGAAAATTTTATTAAAAGTGTAAACTAATTTTCAATGAATGTTGGAGGTCCCATTCCTTTGCAATACGTTTCATCGCTTCCGAATGGTATACTATCTAGCAAACTGCTAGAAAAAAAGTTAACAGTTAATTGGAAAGATTCTCCCCAAATAAATGTTTCCAGATGTTGTTAGGAAATTTACATATCAAATGACACCAAATTATCTATTAATACATTACGCTTGAGTGAACAAAAGCTAATTATGTGGAAGGGTGCGCAATCCAGACTTGACAACAATTTATATTGGCTCTGGCTGTTATCGGCCAAGCCATGAAAAGGCTAATAAATTTCAATATTCTGATCAATAAAAGACAATTCATTAAATGATAGTCGTTGATCTCTGTATATCCTCACTGATCCCATCAGCATCTTATGCTTAGGTGAGCAATTAGGTACTTTGTTGAGTGTTTCAAAATGTTACTTTTGCTGAGTCTTTTAATTTCACCTTGCTCGCTCAGGCATAAAATTTTGGTGGGATATATCAGGAGATACAGTGAACAAAGTCGGTTCTTTCATAAATTGTCTTTTAATGATCAGAATATAAATTTTCTAAGTCTTTTCATGACTTTCAATTTTGCTGATACCAGCCAGAACATAAACAAATATTTGTAAAGTATGGATTTTGCTCTATTTCACAAAAGTGGCTTTTAATCACCCAAGCGTAAAATACTGAAATATATTTAGGTGTCATTCGATAGAAAAGACCCTAAGCTATTCACAGGTATGAATATTCCACGAAAATATTTTGAAATACTTAATTAGGGAGACTTTTTCAACTGTCAATTTCAAATGGTTCTCAACTTTGTTGATACCAACCAGAACAAAGTCTGAATTTTGCACCCCATTACAAAAGCGGTTTTGATCACTCAAGCGTAATAACTAGTCAGATTTTTTGGTGTTATTGCATAGAAGAGACACTAAGCTATCTACAAGAATTCAAATTTATTGAAAATATTCTGAAATATTTCTTCGGGGAGATATTTTCCAAACGTTAACCTTTTTTTGGGACGCACTGAACAGGACTTACCAGTTATTGTAACTACATATATAAACATGCAAGAGCCCACATTGCCCGACAAGTCTGTAGCATTACAAGTAACAACAGTATCTCCAAATGAAAAGCTGCTAATGCTAGTATGAGAGCAGGTAGCATTGAGGCTTGTATCCAAGTTGTCTGTTACAGATGGATTAATGATGATGCTGGTAGACATTGACAATCGATATTATCTAACTGCTTAGTTTTAAACTCGGGAAGCAATCTCCTTTGCTTTCCTACGTAAACTCTGAGTCAAGCATCATATGGATTTATAGCGGCATCAGAATGATCAGTGTACTTTATTTCGATTTTAAGTACCATCCTAAGAATTGAAAAGAAAATATCTGAAAGTTCGATCAATTCTAGGGGATAATTTTCGTCCGAAGATTTTGTCAAAAGTGTCATTTTTCAATGAAGGTTGGAAGTCCCATTCCTTTGCAATACTTCTGAAAGGTATATGGTGGTGTGACCTTATTTCGCGCGTGTCTTTACTTCGCGCACCAACACTTAATACGCTTCAACAGGGGAACGGTACGCGATGTATATGTGGGACTGAGACACCGTATTCTTCGAACAAGATCAATCATCTTAATGCCAAAAATGCTTCAAAAAAAACGTATGTATGCTACAAAATATTGAATTTTATGAATTATATTTTTTATTTTTTTACTGAAAATGACATTATTAGACGAAATAACTTCCAAAAAATACTATAAAATTGCAAATTCTTACACAAAATCAAGGCTAGGTTTCGTCCGCGACGAAAACTCGCCAGTGTTTGTGTGTAACCATGCCTCCTCTTGGCATGCAGATAAGGCATGACAATGGATACACACAAACACTGGTGAGTTTTCGGAAATTTCTTACGATCTTTTTTGGATTTTTTGGTAAAAATACGTACGATCAAAAAGACATTCTAATTCTAAACGTTTTCCTAGGAGGATACGCTGTGGTGAAGGAGCTATCGGTCGCGGGAGTTATCAGAAAAGTGATATTTCAGGGCATTTTCCAGTCCTGCTAACCCGTGCGCAGTTAGATTGCTGGGTAAGAACGCCTGGCTTCGTGATGTAGAAGGCGTATAGCCAATTTTTTTTTTTTTTTACATTCACGAAGCCAATCCTGGCTACCCCTCCCTTCCCACCAGCATCATCCATTCAGTTGTTTCAACAATGAACAATATCACTAGTACTTGTACTGATAACACAGTAACCAATATATATGAAAGAAAAAAAAAACATGATATTGGGCAAGCATATTCTTTAAATGCAAACTTCATTTCAAAATAATCGGCATTATCTATTTCGAGGTACCATCGTACTTGTCTGGTTATGTTGACAAATAGGTTCCTTTCGAATGTTTTGACACAAGATACCGACCACAAGAGGGCAGCAAATATGCTGCGCGAAGTAAGGTCACACATTGAGAGAGACGTCGGGTTCGGTAAGCCTTGCGAATTTATCAAAATTATATTGAATTGTGATGTGTAGTCCACTTTCTAAATCTTAAAATATGATTACATAGGAAATTCTCGTTCTTTTGAGGTATAGAACATGCTATTTAGTCATCTAATTGTCTTGGAATCTCCGAGAAAATGAAAATGTGCGTGAAATATGGTCACCACATCATACTATGTAACTATACAGGACTTACCAGTTATTGAAACCGTAAACATACAAGAGCCCACATTGCCCGAGGAGTCTGTAGCATTACAAATAACAACAATATCTCCTAATGGAAAGCTGCTATTGCTATTATGAGAGCAGGTAGCATTGAGTCCGGTATCCAAGTTGTCTGTTACAGATGGATCAATGATTATGCTGGTAGATATCGACGATCGATAATCTGTAGAGGATGTCATGTTGGTACAGCTGAGTCTGGGATCTTCGTCGTCTAAAGAAAAAACCCCAAAGTTTTACGGTTACATGCCGTTTTTCCGAAGGTTCGTTTTTATCTGAAGGTTTGTTATGCTAGTCTTTCACTATTGAGACGACTACGGCGAACATGGAGCCGCGACGAAAATATCACAGAGATATGAAAATCGCCGTGCTCCTGATTGTTTTTTGTCAAATCGCTGAGGGCATCTTGATTCCGGCGGCGACGCATTTTTTCGGATGCAGATGCGCCTGCGATGAATAGAGAGATGGTTGCGCACATCGCCACACTTGTCTGTGCGGCAGTGGTGTTGTGGATCAGTGGATAAGTCCCCGGACTGTGAACCACGAGGTCCGGAGTTCGAATCCCACCGCAGCACTAGCGTCCTTTGGCAAGACATTAATCTACATTTGCCACTCTCCACCCAGGTGTTAAATGGGTACCCGGTAGGATGGCGAAAGGTAATGTCCTTTGCTAAGCATGTGTGCGCTTAACAGACGCCTGGCTGGAATGCTCCCCAGGGAGTGGAGAATGTGCATACACTGTGTGCGGGCGTGCTAGAATCCAATGACCGGGGATAATAATAATGCGCCATGAGCATCTTTCATGATGGATACCGGCGCAATACAAATGTCCATATTATTATTATTATTATTATTATTATTATTTCGACGGTTCGCTCTATTGGTGCACGACGTTGGCGATGGAGTTTTGATGGACCCTCGATTTTTGACGACGTGGCACGACGCCACCAAGACGGATATAGTCGCAACGCCAGGTACATATAAATAGCTGGTATTAATATATTAGAAAATGGAAACAGAGGTGGTTATGTAAAAAGATACAGACTGCAAGGTCTGTGTCTTTTTGCTAACTTTCTCTTTATCAATTTTCACTCAAATAAAAAAGATTTAAAAAATAACTTTTAAAAAATGTCATGTGTCTCTCCTTTCATTTCTGTCTCTTTCATATATTTAAAAAAAAACAATTAAGAACACATTTGGTTAAGAAAAGAAAAAGTTCTGAATAGGTTATGAAGAAAAAGTGAAAGGAATGAAAGGTTAATGTCAGCAATGTCTTTCTCCTTTCAGTCCTTTCACTTTCTTCTATTTTAAAAGTTATAAAACAAAAAGGCTTGAAATTTACAAAACAAGAAGGTATTGAGTCCAAGAAAACCTGAAAACAACACGATCATACGCTACATATACTGCTAGCGAGTGGGGTGACGGGTGCGGCATGTGCGCTCGCGAGTGCTCACAAGCCGCACCCGTCTTGGCCATCTAGCGGTCATCGCCGCAACGTACGCCACATGCATCGCTGCCCACTGAGAGGCGTCTCAGTACTCGTCGCTGAGCAGGCAGACGGCTAGCAGCACTACGCGATGGGTATGGCGATACCCCGACTAGTAGAGCGTACGGTCGATCTACTCATCGCGTCGCCGAGCGATGCATCTGGCGATGTGTGTCGCGATGTCAATTCCGGGAGCGACGCCTGCGACAAGAGCTAAACCCATTTTTAAACCGTCAAAAGATTTTCTGAGCGGCCTGCGACGCGTGGCGGCCCGACCGCGATTTTTCAAGACGGAGTTTCAACATCTGCGATGCGTGACGATGCATCTCTCTATGCCTACTGCGAAATCCCGTAAAATGCCAAAGTCACTACGTCGCAGAGCGTCGCGAAGCTCGAATCGCCACAGTGAAAGGCGGCCTTTACTCTGACGGTTCGTAATTTCGAAGGTACATAATTCCGAAAGTGAAAAAGGGTTCATAAATTGTTGAACCTTTCCAAATGCTATTAAAAAATATATTTTATCCTATATTGGGGGTGCAAATAGAGGCTGATGAAAATCGCATGATAGCCAGCAAAGCAAGTAATATAATTTCTTTATTTTTCAGATTTTGAACACAATTTAAAACAATTTAAAAGCTATACATGTAAAGTATACTGGGGGAACGAAATTATAAAATAATTGAGCGAGAGAGGAAAGTGACCGATCTTTACAAAATTGTCACATTTTAAACCCTTAAAAACTGTATTTTTTGCATTTAGTCTGCTTGGTCACCGTTTCTCTCCAAATGTTTGTTTTTCTCATTTAGTAAAAAAAGGGCATTTACTGGAAGAAAACAAATGTTTTGAATCGAACTGAATTGAATTAAAGTGCATTCGTGAAATCATTTTCTTGAAAACATGATTGACATATCAGAATGGCAAACAATTACCCGTTACATTGTAGTATCCTCTGCATGTCTTGTTCAGTACAGCATCAGATATAATGGCAACCACCTCATGGATTCCCATGGACACACTAGTTCCATTAGGAAAGCCTCCTATCGTCACAGACACCGAGATATATCCATGATATCTGTAGCCACCTGTAGATTTTACGACGTCATCTTCTCCGAAATCTGTAATAAATGTATGTGTCGCCTGACCTGGATCTGTATTAACAGTGCGATTCAAGCTTGGACAGTTGACTGGTAACTCGGTCACTGCCGAATGATACACGAAGGAAACAACATCAGAGCAGTTTGCCATTGATTGTAAGAAGAGAGAATGGGGGGGGGGGGGGGGCAGGAAATGATAGGAAGAGCATGACAGAGCAGAATGAGGGAGAAAAGTGAAAGATAGACTTAGTGACAGGGGTAGAGAACAGTAGAGAGAGAGAGAGAGAAAGAAAGAGAAAGAGAGACAAAAAGACAGAGAGGTATTATGACGGACTCATGAAATGTGAGATAAGATCTAAAAATCAATTACTTATGAAGACATACATGATTTTTTTTTATTATAATCAGTTTTTATTCTGTTTCTCTCTTGAAACAAAGTACAATCATGGTACAAATGACAATCGTCGTATATAACACATACTACAAAGATAATATTCTAAACAGTATAAATTTTCGTTTAACAAAAGGCTTCAAAAGAAATTGATATTACTTGAATATTGAAAAAAATGTCCATTAACGAAAGCTATGGATAAATTAATTGATATCCTTAATCATATACTCTTACTTCTCAAATTGACAAGCGGTTTTTCCCTTATCCCTTACATGATCAATTTCCATACATCAAAGTTGCAAACAAAAATTCATATTTCCAGAGAACAAAAAAACATAAATCTTATTTGAGATAAACATATCCAGTTGTATAATACAATTTTGTTTGACAATATAGTAACTTAAACTTCCTTTATACAGTTGTCCTGAGAGAAAAAGGTTTCTTTTTATTAAACCCTACCCTACCCGTCCTCCCCCATTATCCCCCCTTGCCGGTGGACGACTGGCTCTGGGTTCCAATTGTCTGTCTAATATTCAGGTTTTCCCCCTCATTGCTGCCAATTTACTTTCTTCTACTTTATCCCCTATAATACTATTCTTTATTTGATTAAATGAAGGTGGTTTTTAAAGTTCTCTATCTCTATAAATCAGATATTTAACAAGAATTAGAACGTGATTCATTAATTCATGTTTTCCTTTATTTCTCTCCATATTTCTCTCCGTAAATTCCTTTGTCGTACAACCTCTTATCATATATACAACTTCCTTTATATCGTATAAACTTATTGAAAATTACCACATCACCAATGTCTATACTCCTTATATGTTTTGTATTCACCCAATCTTCTAATAAGTCCATATAAAATTATGGAGCTGTCCCCTTTAATAAACCTGGTATATAGTCACATGAAAATATTAAATCTCCACCCAGGTGTTTAGTGGCAAAAATATTGTTTCCATTTCATGTCTTCGTCTTTATTTAGAAGTTTTTGAATCCACATAATTCGCTGCGATTTCACTTGTGCAGAAAAATTTACATCTTTAATCCCCCCTTGCTTATAGTCTAAGAACATTGTATTTCTATTGATTTTATGTGTCTTTCCTTTCCATATGAAATCGAAAGTTAGTTCATCCAATGAATCATAAACCCATTTTGGAACAGGAGTAAGTGACGCCCGATAAAGAACTTTAGAATAAATATGCACCTTCAATAGTTGAATCTTTCCCATGAGTGATAAATCCATTTGCTTCCAGAAATTTAAAAGTGTTTTTAGTTTACTTAAGATTTCTTTGTAATTTAGATCTTCTTTCTTGTGTTCATCAAGAGAAAAGAAAACCTTAAGAAAATCAACTATTTCGCCAAAAGAAAAATCACAATCTAAACGTTGACATAAACCTAACCTTAATATTTTAGTTTTGTCGTTGTTTATTTTCAGTCCAGAAAGTTTGTCGAAGTCTGCAAATAATACTTTTAACC
The DNA here is from genome assembly GCA_025617745.1 of Heliocidaris erythrogramma. NCBI lineage: Eukaryota > Metazoa > Echinodermata > Echinoidea > Camarodonta > Echinometridae > Heliocidaris > Heliocidaris erythrogramma. Next base: position 34,657,322 of record CM046859.1, on the reverse strand, counting down.
TGTTAATTGATTTTTCATTGCTAGCAAAAATTGTCATATCATCCGCAAAAAGTACTAGTTTAGTTTCCTTATCTCCGAAATTAATTCCTTCCACCAATTTATCTGTTCGGAATTTGTGTGCCATTACTTCAATACATAAGATAAAAAGATACGGAGAAAGATGATCTCCCTGCCTTACTCCCCTTTCTACTCTGAAATAACCAGTGGACCTTCCTTCATTTAATACACAACTTAAAGTGTTCGTGTATAAAACTTTCACCCACTTTTGAAAAGATGGACCAAAACCAAATGACGACAGAACTTTTTGGAGAAATTGATGTGAAACCGAGTCAAAAGCTTTTTCGAAGTCTATAGCCAACACAAAACCAGATAAATTGTAACGGGATGTATGAAAGATAATTATCATCTATAATGCGAATGGCCTCCCAAGTATTCCTCCCCTTCATATAACCCACCTGATCTCCCATAATGATTTCATTTAATACTTTCTTGATTCGCTTAGCCAAAAAAATTTTGTTAAGATTTTATAGTCGACATTAAGAAGGGAAATGGGTCTATAATTTTTCAATGAAAAGGGATCTTTCCCATCTTTAGCGATTAACGTAATTACTGCTTGTTTTTGTGAAGATGCTAATTCTCATGATCTATATGCTTCATTCATGGCATTTTTAACTAAATCTGCAATATCCGGCCAAAAGGTACAATAAAATTCTGAAGAAAGACCATCATTCCCAGGTGATTTATCCTGTTTCAATTCTTTTAAGATTTCTAGGCCTTCTCTATTAGTTATAGATCTTTCACAATATTCTCGAGATGTTTCCGTCAATTTCGGTAAACCTTGAAAAAAAACTATCGTAACAGTTATCCGAGCACTTGGACTCTACTTTACCGTACAACTTACTGTAAAACTTCCGGATTTCTTCAGTTCTTTTTTTCATCGCAACAGATAGCACCATCTGAGGTTTTAATTTTCTTAATAGTACTTTTTCTTTTGTTATATTGCATCAACTGATTGAAATAACGCGAATCCCTTTCTCCACTTTCGTATCACGAGGCTCGTGATCGAATCCTAATTCCTTCATTTACATAGCTATAAACTTCCTTTAATTTCTCTTTGGTATTTTCCAACTTTTCTAAAATATTTGCAGTAGTGCTTTCCGTCAATTGTTGTTGTTCTAAAAACTGTATTTCTTTTTCTAAATCTGTTCTTATTGTTCTTCTTTGTTCAGCCACTTTTTTCGAAAATTTTCGTGTAAAGCTCCGAATTTTGATTTTCAAAAAATCCCCCCCCAAAAACCTGTTATCTTTTATTTCAGTTTGTAGTTCATTTTTTAATTGACCAATTTTCTTCTTTAACTCTCTAACATAATCTTCATTTTTACACAGGCTATTGTTGAATTTCCAATATGACCCCTTTCTTCCATTCGATTTATTAATTGTTTTGTCAAATAAGCGTAAAAATATTGAATGATGATCAGGAGCAACAGATGGAATTATATCGCACTTCATAACCATTTCCTCTAGACATTCCGATATTATCCTGTAATCTAGTCAACTTTGCATAAAGGGATTCTTTTGCATATAAGTGAATTGCTTTTTTAAGGGATGCCTACATCTCCAAATGTCCGAAAGCTGCAAATCTTCCATGAATTTTTCAAATTCTCGATTAAATCTTTTCGAAATCCTGTTTAAAGACCGCCCGTTATAATCAAATTCAGTGTCTCTAACCATGTTAAAATCGCCACCTATTATAACGGGGTATTTATCTTTATTTAACTTAGCCAAATTATTGCGTTGTTTTCGAAGAAATTGCAATTGATCATTCTCAAAATTTCTTGTTGGAAAATACACATTTCCTAAAATCAACCTAACACCTTGAAACTTACAGTCTATTAAAATATATCTACCCTCACTGTCTTTTAAGACTACTTTTAAGACTACCATCGGCGCAATTAACACGAAAACTCCTTTGCTGTGATTAAACCATGACTAAAATAAGTGGAACCCTCCCACGCTGAAGCCCACTTGTCTTCACAATCCCTATTATTAAAAGTTTCCTGTAGGAAAACGACGTCCGCTCCTTTATCTTTACACCACAAAAGAATGCGTTCCCTGTTATCCCTGTCCCTGATCCCTTTCACGTTGAGGAAGAACAATTTACAATTAATCAGCACATCCATAACTTATCACATAAAAAATTAACCCAGTCCCAGAGCCATTCCCCCACCTTAAAGGACCCCATGAAAGGCAAGAACGAAACCCGGTCATCTGGGAAAGAAACTGATAAGGCATGCAGTATTGCAGCTCCCCCTCCCCACTCCTCCCACTCTCAAAATATATATTCAACAGTAACATTCCCGAAATAAACCTAAAGGTTATGTACCCTCTCCACATTGAAAGTCTTATAATAACTGACTTACAGAATATACAAAATAAATGCTTTCATGCATGCAACTATAACAACATGCCATGTACGACAATCTTTAAGAGCTCTTGAATCTATTGATCACAACTTAATTAAGTATTCAGGGAATAAATGGGAAATAGAATCGATTACAATAAAAAAAAATTCAAACAGCATGAAGTGTACTCGAAAATGGAATTAGCCGTGATTATAATTGTTTTTCGTATATCAAGGTGGTATATCGAATCGCCAATTTCCAGGAGAAATAGATTTCGCAGAGATTTTCATTACTTATTCTAAATGTTGTGCCACTCTATCCAGACGCGTATGAATGAGGAGAGTCAACTTCAAAGTCGCGTACTATCAAGAAGGTTTTTCTTTTAGCCCCAGAATATAGAAAATGTATTCTGATAAGAAATTTATCAATAAAATTGAATCAAGATGAGTTATTTCATTGTAAGGTATAGGTGAAGCAAGATTATGAACGAGTTTGATGATTGTACAATAAGTTGTTTTCTAAAAGAGTGTGTCCATTGTTGGCCAAGATAATTGGCTGAATACGGCATTGGACGGGGTCACCAATGTTAATGTTATAGTCTGGGAGCCTGTCCCAAAATAGCCACCCCATTTTAAAGTGAAATTAGGTTACAATTGGTCATTTCATTACTAAGTTACTGAATTGTGCAAAATGTATTGCTTTATCAAATGTAGCAAAAAGATATTTTCAGGATTATGTAAACACACCATTGACCATCTGACACGGCATAGCAGAGGAGCTTGCTTGGTATCTGTATAAATAACACATGAATAGTACATTTCAGCCTGTCACGCACAAACCACAGATACATGACAAGCTCCTCTATTATGTCTTGTCAAACAGGTGCAGATTAACTATGGGTGTGTTGACATAATCCTGACATTTCTTTTGGCTATATGAGAAAGCCATACATTTTTCACAATTTAATAACTTATTAATCAGAAGACTAATTAACACCAAATTTCACCTCAAGAAAATCATTATACTCAAAATTATGTCTTAAAGATTGGAATTGAATATAAAATGATTTTGAGGCATCATTATCATAGGTCGCGTTTATCATCTTTCCCCAGTTTGAAACGGCTTTCCATACCCACTATCAAAAGCCCTTTCCAAAGGCCTTTGCAAACCGCTTTCAAAATGGGGAGCACTATATGAGCGTCATTTGGGTACCGACGTCACACGCCTCATTAATATTCATCAACAAGTCGGATCAGTAAGACTATGCATATTCATGATCGGTCTTTCGGATCCCGCGCGCGCGCGCTCTTTAAAAACACATTAGCCGCCGACGTCTAGCGAGCTGCATGTACTTCTGTATTAATTATATTGTTGTTTTTTCTGACTTCGTTTCTGACATTTCTGACAAGTGACATCGTTCTTAACATCGTTTGAACCCTTTACCATCATGGATGATGATGCTGGGGATTCCTGGCCATGGGCCATTTCATCGTGGACATCACTCAACCCTGAAGGTCTCAGAGGTTGGGTGAGAGATGTCAATGATGCTACTTCTTCATTGAAAATGTATGAATCGGCAAAGTCCCTGCACTTTGTTGGCAACCGCAGGACCCCATTTTATGATGCTAATATCCAATCAAATGAAAAAAAAATCAATGTAATATAGTTTTATGAAAATACAATTTATCTGAAGGTGGAGAAAGGTAAAATACAAAGCTACCAGTATTTAAGTCGGGATTTAGCATTGGTACTGGATTGACACTCGTGGTACTGGATTGATGCTCGTCTTAGAAGCCTCTACATATAGGCCCTTGTTATATGCATTTCATGATTCGAATATACATTCGAATAAAAAAGGTCAATATAATATATTTTTATGAAAATTTTATGAAAATACGATTTATCTGAAGGTGGAGTAAGATTGAATAAAAAGCGTGCAGTCAATATCTGAGGCTGGATTGACGCTCGTGATATGCCTACTAATGTGCATTTTATGATGCTAATATCCAATCAAATGAAAAAAAAGATCAATGTAATATAGTTTTATGAAAATACAATTTATCTGAAGGTGGAGAAAGGTAAAATACAAAGCTACCAGTATTTAAGTCGGGATTTAGCATTGGTACTGGATTGACGCTCGTGGTACTGGATTGATGCTCATCTTAGAAGCCTATAGGCCTACACATAGACCTATGTTATTGTGCATTTTATGATTTTAATATCCATTGAAATGAAAAAAAAAAAGGATCAATGTAATATAGTTTTATGATAATACGGTTTATCTGAAGGTGGAGAAAGGTAAAATACAAAGCTACGAGTATAGGCTATTTAAGTCGGAATACGCATTCTGGTAGGCTACTGGATTGACGCCCGTGGTACTGGATTGATGCTCGTCTTAGAAGCCACGAGTTTTCATAATTCATCAAAATTGGATCTATATTGGAAAGGGGAAACGTAAAGTTTATAAATTATCTGTGTGTTTAGTGTGGAAAAAATGCAGGCGCAGTTCTGCGGGGAGGGAGCCCCCCCCCCCCCTCAAAAAAAAAAAAACAAAAAAAAAACGCTAAAGACCCTTCCTCCGGCCCCCTCCCCCTCCAAATTTTGGACAGTAAGGCCTATTCCAATACAATCCCCCAGCCCCCAGTAGCCTGTACTGTAGTTTGGAAATTTACACATTCACCCTGATAATGTTTTTATTCAAACGCGCAATTCTTACTCGTTCTTATTAGATTTATGATACCTCTATGCCTATGGTCTCGGCATGCACGTGCGAATGGACTATACAAGAGTTTACGCACACGTACACGTACACAGGTGTAAACACCACAAAAACACACACATTGCCGTGATTTATGAATATGCATAGTATTTCAGATCCGCGAGGTTGATGAATAATTAATGAGACGTGTGACGTCGATACCAGATTTACGCCCATATAGGGCTCCCCTTTCAAAATAAGTTGTGTTTATCATCTCATCGACAAGTCGAAAACCGACGTTGTCACTGCGCAGATGCATTGCGCAGTTTGACCCGAGGAGAAGGGGTCAAATACAGCGCGCTTTTTTGTTTTGGCTATCGCTAGTAGTGCAGCGTACGTAGCTAGTAGTATTGTGCTGTGTACACATGTACTTGCCCGAGGCGCGTCTTTTCAGAAACCGGAAACACGTAGTTCGTGACCGAAGTATAAAGTCGTTTCAAAACAGCTTTGCGTTTATCTCGCTTTTTGTAACCTGTTTCTGGCTGAAACCTGTTTCGGAAAGCACAAATTTGCGACCTTCAAAAAGGTTTTCCGAACCCCATAATCAAAACAGCTTTGCGTTTATCATCTCTAAAAAAAAATCACTGAAAGCCCTTTGGAAAACCTGTTTCTGCCGAAAGAAAGAGTTGATAAACGCACCCATAGTCAGAAGGTAAGAAAATGTGTTTTATTTACTGGTAAACTTGTTGTTTTCAACAGAGACATACTGTTTACGATGAGGAAACAACTGAGCCTTATTTGGTTTGATAAGATAGCAATAAAATAGTAAATGTACTACGTACGTGGATTCTCCACGAAGAAGAGGCAGGTGGCCATATTACCAACTGCATCAACTGCAAAGAGAGTGACAGGTGTGTATCCTGGGGAAACAGGTCTCCAATGAAACCCCGCGAGACGTTGTAAGACACCCCACTCGAGATAGGGTTCGCATCCCAGTATGTGTATGTCTCATCTTCAACGAGTCCCCTGAAGCTATTCGGTGTAAAAGGTTGCGTGGTAACATTTGAACATGTAACAACCGGAGGGTCTGTGTCTGTAGAAAGTTTATGAAATAGGACAGGAAAAGCTGAAGTCATGTTGTTGGCATACTTTTCTTGACATCATTTTAAAAGAAATGTGCTGTGATATATTACTTTACACTCTGATGAAAATGCAAAGAGATTTTAATTTGCAACATCTCTAAAAGTACCAAAACATATCTTTCAGTTAACTTGTAAAACTTGTCTTTTAAGCTTCTACGCATTTGAATTCGTTTAATACTGCCACTATATCTCTGATAAAACTGAAATATATCAAATTATCTATAATTATATTTGTGTAGGCCTCAATCACATTAATCTTAATCAGGGGCAGTGACGTTTTTGAAAATGAGGGGGGGGGGTTGGGAGGGGGCACTTATCAAAGGAGAAAAGGGCATGTATTAGAAAGTAAATGGAGCAATATTTAGATTCGAAAATGGGCACTTATCAGAAGGAGAAAGGGATATTTATTAGAGAGACAAGGTGGCATTTATCAGATTTAAAAAGGGGTACTTATCGGAAGCAAAGGGGGGGGGGGGGGCACTTATCAGAAGTATAGAGGGGGCATTTATCAACAGTAAAGAAGGGAAAATTAGTATCAGAAGGGGAAAATTGGCACTTATTAGAGGTGGAAAAGGGGCACCTATCAGAAGTACAAATGCACTTATCAAAGGAAAAATGGGCATATATTAGAGAGAAAACGGGGAAATATTTAGATTCGAGAAGGGGCACTTATCAAAAGGAGAAAAGGATACATATTAGAGAGATAAGGTGGCAATTATTAGATTGGAAAAGGGGCACTTTTCAGAAGGTGAAAAGGGCACTTATCAGAAGGGGAAAGTGTACTTTTTAGAAAGGAAAAGGGTACATTTAGTAGTAAAACGAGGGCACTTATCAGAGAGAAAGGCGATATTTTTTCAGAAATAAAAAGGACACTTTTGAGGTACTTGAAAATGTGGGGGCACTGTGCCCCTGCCCCCCCCCCGGAGCCCCGCCCCTGATCTTAATTCTGGAGATCCTTTTTGCGACAAGAATTGTAGTTTATTTGGGAGCCTGTCGCGAAAAGTTTCACCATTGGTGAAAATTTGCTACCCTGTATAAATATCAGAAATATGTCTTTTGTCACAAATAGATACAATGTAGGGGCATATCAGATAACAAAGGGGCGGTTTCACCTACGGGGGGCGGGGGGAGGATTGTTTACTTGGAATGGACATTTATTTTTGAGATAGGAGGGCTGGGGTTAAATGTCCTTAAGAAAAATTATTTTCTATATTTGAGGAAAAACAGTCATGATGGAACAAATCACGCAAAACAATTACAGGCGTAAAAAGTGCAGTTGCTTTGTCAAGATTCTTTTTCCAGTTCCCACGACCTGTGTTATCGAATTGCAGTAATTAAACACTAGCCCACAAGAGACTCAACTTTAAAATACTGTGCAACATCGCATGTAGGGTCTCTCTTCCACTAACCTCTACGACCGCTTACCACGTAGTGGTAGGGCCCGATTTTTTTCATGGACGAGATTTTTACACGTCGCACCGTATAGGAACAACATCACAAAATCATGGAAAATTGCCCCATATAAACCATTTTCTGGAAGTGCTTCCATATTGCTTCTCAGATATTGATCAGTATGGGTTACTCCACACATGTGCCAAATCTGATAGTTTTAGACAAAATTGCACAGTTTTTCAGCTATGCCGCCGTACTATTGTGAGATTCGCAGAAATTTTAGGATTTACTTTCACAACAATATACACATGTACGAATTTTGATTGAAATATGGTTGTGTACTTATGAGATATCATTTGAAGAAAGGAAATTTATATTTTTTTTGTCACGAATATGTGCAATCTAGAGGCATATCAGATCGCAAAGGCGTGGTTTCACCTACAGGGGTGGGGGCATTTGTTCACTTGGAATGGACATTTATTTTTGAGGCAGGAAGGCTGGGTTCAAATATCCTATAGAAAAACAATGTTTAGAATTTCTATAGTTGAAGAAAACAGTCATGATGGAACAAAGCACACAAAACAATTACAGGCGTAAAAAAAATCATCTGCTTTGTGAAGAATGGTATCAATTAAGCATTCTACCCAGGAAAACTCGCAACTGAGCGGGGGAGATGAACGGTTTTTTATCCATTCCCATCTAAATTAGGAGCCAACTTAACGAAAACCCTTGAGAAATAGTCGAAAAACCTTGGGAAGACGACCGAAACTTGAGGTTTTTCTCATAAATTGTTGAACCCTTCGAAATGCCATTCCTAAAAATATTTCATCCTATGTTGGGGGTGCAAATAGAGGCTGTCGAAACTTGCATGATAGCCAGGAAAGCAAGTAATATAACTTCTTTATTTTTCAGATTTTGAACACTTAAAGAAACAATTTGAAAGCTATATAGTATTCTGGGGGAGCGAAATTATAAAATAATTATGCGATTGAGGAAAGTGACCGAGCTTCAGAAAACTGTCACAATTTCAACCCTTAAAACTGTATTTGTTTGCATTTAGCCGGCGGCTTGAATGGGGGAGGGGGGGGGGGGGATGGGGGACATAATCCTTAACGAAAAATGTACTATTTGAACAGATGACGAATGTTGTCAAAATCAATGGAAGAAAATAAATGTTAATTTAATTTGAATTGAAGTAGGATTTTTCTTCATATTTTAAAATAATTTCTTTTTTTTGTTTCCCTCTTTTGCGTTTTTTGAGCCCCCTCCAAGTGCCGAGTGCTGAAAGTGAAGGAGTTCCCATCGGTCAGTCTGCTTGGTCACCGTTTCTCTCCAAATCTCTCTGTTTTTCTCATTTAGTAAAAAAGTAATTTAGTGGAAGAAAACAAATGTTTTGAATTGAACTGAATTGAACTGAAGTGCATTCGTGAATTCATTTTCTTGTAAACATGATTGACATCAGAATGGCAAACAATTACCCGTTACATTGTAGTATCCTCTGCATGTCTTGTTCAGTACATCATCAGATATAATGGCAACGACCTCATGGATTCCGATGGACACACTAGTTCCATTAGGAAAGCCTCCTATCGTCACAGACACCGAGATATCTCCATGATATCTGTAGCCACCTGCAGATTTTACGACGTCATCTTCTCCGAAATCTGTAATAAATGTATGTGTCGCCTGACCTGGATCTGTAGTAACAGTGCGATTCAAGCTTGGACAGTTGACTGGTAACTCGGTCACTGCCGAATGATACACGAAGGAAACAACATCAGAGCAGTTTGCCATTGATTGTAAGAAGAGAGAATGAGGGGGGGGGGGGGGGGGGGTGAGCATATTATGATAGGAAGAGCATGACAGAGCAGAAGGAGGGAGAAAAGTGAAAGATAGACTTAGTGACAGGGGTAGATAACAATAGAGAGAGAGAGAGAGAGAGACAAACAGACAGAGAGATATTATGACAGACACATGAAATGCGAGATAAGATCTAAAATCAATTACTCACCTCAATTAGTTAAGAAGACATACATAAATGAGAAATAGAATCGATTACAATAAAACAAAATTCAAACATCATGAAGTGTACTCGAAAAAGGAATTAGCCTTGTTTATAATTGTTTTTCGTATATCAAGGTGGTATATCGAATCGCCAATTTCCAGGAGAAATAGATTTCGCAGAGATTTTCATTACTTATTCTAAATGTTATGCCACTCAATGGAGAAGCGTATGAATGAGGAGAGTCAACTTCAAAGTCGCGTACTATCAAGAAGGTTTTTCTTTTAGCCCCAGAATATAGAAAATGTACTCTGATAAGAAATGATTCGACATTTTGAGAATCTAAGAATCATCTTATTCGAAGTTCTGGAATTTATCAATAAAATTGAATCAAGATGAGCTATTTCAGGTATAGGTGAAGCAAGAGTTTGATGATTGTACAATAAGTTGTTTTCTAAAAGAGTGTGTCCATTGTTGGCCAAGATAATTGGCTGAATACGGCATTGGACGGGGTCACCAATGTTAATGTTATAGTCTGGGAGCCTGTCCCAAAATAGCCACCCCATTTTAAAGTGAAATTAGGTTACAATTGGTCATTTCATTACTAAGTTACTGAATTGTGCAAAATGTATTGCTTTATCAAATGTAGCAAAAAGATATTTTCAGGATTATGTAAACACACCATTGACCATCTGACACGGCATAACAGAGGAGCTTGCTTGGTATCTGTATAAATAACACATGAATAGTACATTTCAGCCTGTCACGCACAAACCACAGATACATGACAAGCTCCTCTATTATGTCTTGTCAAACAGGCGCAGATTAACTATGGGTGTGTTGACATAATCCTGACATTTCTTTTGGCTATATGAGAAAGCCATACATTTTTCACAATTTAATAACTTATTAATCAGAAGACTAATTAACACCAAATTTCACCTCAAGAAAATCATTATACTCAAAATTATGTCTTAAAGATTGGAATTGAATATAAAATGATTTTGAGTCATCATAGGTCGCGTTTATCATCTTTCCCCAGTTTGAAACGGCTTTCCATACCCACTATCAAAAGCCCTTTCCAAAGGCCTTTGCAAACCGCTTTCAAAATGGGGAGAACTATATGAGCGTCATTTGGGTACCGACGTCACACGCCTCATTAATATTCATCAACAAGTCGGATCAGTAAGACTATGCATATTCATGATCGGTCTTTCGGATCCCGCGCGCGCGCGCTCTTTAAAAACACATTAGCCGCCGACGTCTAGCGAGCTGCATGTACTTCTGTATTAATTATATTGTTGTTTTTTCTGACTTCGTTTCTGACATTTCTGACAAGTGACATCGTTCTTAACATCGTTTGAACCCTTTACCATCATGGATGATGATGCTGGGGATTCCTGGCCATGGGCCATTTCATCGTGGACATCACTCAACCCTGAAGGTCTCAGAGGTTGGGTGAGAGATGTCAATGATGCTACTTCTTCATTGAAAATGTATGAATCGGCAAAGTCCCTGCACTTTGTTGGCAACCGCAGGACCCCATTTTATGATGCTAATATCCAATCAAATGAAAAAAAAGATCAATGTAATATAGTTTTATGAAAATACAATTTATCTGAAGGTGGAGAAAGGTAAAATACAAAGCTACCAGTATTTAAGTCGGGATTTAGCATTGGTACTGGATTGACACTCGTGGTACTGGATTGATGCTCGTCTTAGAAGCCTCTACATATAGGCCCTTGTTATATGCATTTCATGATTCGAATATACATTCAAATCCAAAAGGATCAATATAATATATTTTTAATGAAAATTTTATGAAAATACGATTTATCTGAAGGTGGAGTAAGATTGAATAAAAAGCGTGCAGTCAATATCTGAGGCTGGATTGACGCTCGAGATACTGGATTGACGCTCGTGATATGCCTACTAATGTGCATTTTATGATGCTAATATCCAATCAAATGAAAAAAAAGATAAATGTAATATAGTTTTATGAAAATACAATTTATCTGAAGGTGGAGAAAGGTAAAATACAAAGCTACCAGTATTTAAGTCGGGATTTAGCATTGGTACTGGATTGACGCTCGTGGTACTGGATTGATGCTCATCTTAGAAGCCTATAGGCCTACACATAGACCTATGTTATTGTGCATTTTATGATTTTAATATCCATTGAAATGAAAAAAAAAAGGATCAATGTAATATAGTTTTATGATAATACGGTTTATCTGAAGGTGGAGAAAGGTAAAATACAAAGCTACGAGTATAGGCTATTTAAGTCGGAATACGCATTCTGGTAGGCTACTGGATTGACGCCCGTGGTACTGGATTGATGCTCGTCTTAGAAGCCACGAGTTTTCATAATTCATCAAAATTGGATCTATATTGGAAAGGGGAAACGTAAAGTTTATAAATTATCTGTGTGTTTAGTGTGGAAAAAATGCAGGCGCAGTTCTGCGAGCCCCCCCCCCCTCAAAAAAAAAAAGACCCTTCCTCCGGCCCCCTCCCCCTCCAAATTTTGGACAGTAAGGCCTATTCCAATACAATCCCCCAGCCCCCAGTAGCCTGTACTGTAGTTTGGAAATTTACACATTCACCCTGATAATGTTTTTATTCAAACGCGCAATTCTTACTCGTTCTTATTAGATTTATGATACCTCTATGCCTATGGTCTCGGCATGCACGTGCGAATGGACTATACAAGAGTTTACGCACACGTACACGTACACGTACACAGGTGTAAACACCACAAAAACACACACATTGCCGTGATTTATGAATATGCATAGTATTTCAGATCCGCGAGGTTGATGAATAACTAATGAGGCGTGTGACGTCGATACCAGATTTACGCCCATATAGTGCTCCCCTTTCAAAATAAGTTGCGTTTATCATCTCATCGACAAGTCGAAAACCGACGTTGTCACTGCGCAGATGCATTGCGCAGTTTGACCCGAGGAGAAGGGGTCATAATTTTTACGGAGCGCGCTTTTTTGTTTTGGCTATCGCTAGTAGTGCAGCGTACGTAGCTAGTAGTATTGTGCTGTGTACACATGTACTTGCCCGAGGCGCGTCTTTTCAGAAACCGGAAACACGTAGTTCGTGACCGAAGTATAAAGTCGTTTCAAAACAGCTTTGCGTTTATCTCGCTTTTTGTAACCTGTTTCTGGCTGAAACCTGTTTCGGAAAGCACATATTTGCGACTTTCAAAAAGGTTTTCCGAACCCCATAATCAAAACAGCTTTGCGTTTATCATCTCTAAAAAAAAATCACTGAAAGCCCTTTGGAAAACCTGTTTCTGCCGAAAGAAAGAGTTGATAAACGCACCCATAGTCAGAAGGTAAGAAAATGTGTTTTATTTACTGGTAAACTTGTTGTTTTCAACAGAGACATACTGTTTACGATGAGGAAACAACTGAGCCTTATTTGGTTTGATAAGATAGCAATAAAATAGTAAATGTACTACGTACGTGGATTCTCCACGAAGAAGAGGCAGGTGGCCATATTACCAACTGCATCAACTGCAAAGAGAGTGACAGGTGTGTATCCTGGGGGAAACAGGTCTCCAATGAAACCCCGCGAGACGTTGTAAGACACCGCCCTCAGGATAGGGTTCGCATCCCAGTATGTGTATGTCTCATCTTCAACGAGTCCCCTGAAGCTATTCGGTGTAAAAGGTTGCGTGGTAATATTTGAACATGTAACAACCGGAGGGTCTGTGTCTGTAGAAAGTTTATGAAATAGGACAGGAAAAGCTGAAGTCATGTTGTTGGCATACTTTTCTTGACATCATTTTAAAAGAAATGTGCTGTGATATATTACTTTACACTCTGATGAAAATGCAAAGAGATTTTAATTTGCAACATCTCTAAAAGTACCAAAACATATCTTTCAGTTAACTTGTAAAACTTGTCTTTTAAGCTTCTACGCATTTGAATTCGTTTAATACTGCCACTATATCTCTGATAAAACTGAAATATATCAAATTATCTATAATTATATTTGTGTAGGCCTCAATCACATTAATCTTAATCAGGGGCAGTGACTTTTTGAAAATAGGGGCGGGGGGGGGGGGGGGAGGGGGCACTTATCAAAGGAGAAAAGGGCATGTATTAGAAAGTAAATGGAGCAATATTTAGATTCGAAAATGGGCACTTATCAGAAGGAGAAAGGGATATTTATTAGAGAGACAAGGTGGCATTTATCAGATTTAAAAAGGGGTACTTATCGGAAGCAAAGGGGGGGGGGGGCACTTATCAGAAGTATAGAGGGGGCATTTATCAACAGTAAAGAAGGGAAAATTAGTATCAGAAGGGGAAAATTGGCACTTATTAGCGGTGGAAAAGGGGCACCTATCAGAAGTACAAATGCACTTATCAAAGGAAAAATGGGCATATATTAGAGAGAAAACGGGGAAATATTTAGATTCGAGAAGGGGCACTTATCAAAAGGAGAAAAGGATACATATTAGAGAGATAAGGTGGCAATTATTAGATTGGAAAAGGGGCACTTTTCAGAAGGTGAAAAGGGCACTTATCAGAAGGGGAAAGTGTACTTTTTAGAAAGGAAAAGGGTACATTTAGTAGTAAAACGAGGGCACTTATCAGAGAGAAAGGCGATATTTTTTCAGAAATAAAAAGGACACTTTTGAGGTACTTGAAAATGTGGGGGCACTGTGCCCCTGCCCCCCCCCCCGGAGCCCCGCCCCTGATCTTAATTCTGGAGATCCTTTTTGCGACAAGAATTGTAGTTTATTTGGGAGCCTGTCGCGAAAAGTTTCACCATTGGTGAAAATTTGCTACCCTGTATAAATATCAGAAATATGTCTTTTGTCACAAATAGATACAATGTAGGGGCATATCAGATAACAAAGGGGCGGTTTCACCTACGGGGGGCGGGGGGAGGATTGTTTACTTGGAATGGACATTTATTTTTGAGATAGGAGGGCTGGGGTTAAATGTCCTTAAGAAATTTTTTTTTCTATATTTGAGGAAAAACAGTCATGATGGAACAAATCACACAAAACAATTACAGGCGTAAAAAGTGCAGTTGCTTTGTCAATATTCTTTTTCCAGTTCCCACGACCTGTGTTATCGAATTGTAGTAATTATCGCAATTATGGCAACATCGCATGTAGGGTCTCTCTTTTTAAAAATCTAACTGATGATTTACTTGCATCTGATCCACGAAACAACAAACACGGTTTTATTAGGGGAAAAAATGTTTACTTATTAAATTCTGCAAACATTATGTCTTTCAAATAAGGCAACAAACACTGAACCTCAGCGGGACTGCAGCTCCCTGAGGATTCAGGCAGCGAGGTGCCTATATATATTTGGGGAGTTTTATGCCCGAATAATATGTAATTTCAGTACATTTTCACTTAAAAGGTTGTCAAAACCTTAGAAACTGGAAAGTAGATGTTCGGGCGATTAGAAGTGTTCAGCTCCCTTGTGAAAATGTGCCCGTCCGCCCTAAATATTCATTTTATAATTACAATTCTCAGAAAATCTTTAGCATTGTAAACATGTATATTGTGTCTTTTAAACTTCTACGCATTTATTTCCGTTCAGTACTGCCACTGTACCTCTGATAAAAGTGAAATATATTAAGTCATCTATATAAATGTCTGTGTAGGCTTAAATAACATTAATCTTCACTCTGGAGACCCTTTTTGTGACAAGAATGGTAGTTTATTTGAGAGCCTGTACATGCTGTAGCGAAATGTCCAGGCAAATGGCGTAGGCTTATTAAGCATATGGATGTTATTTTATACACTCTGCTTGTAGCATTGAAACGAGCAGTCTTACTACATTAAGTCCTTGTGAAATTCACATAAATGTTAGGATTTACTTCCATAACAGTATATACATGTACGAAGTTTGATTGCCAAATGGTTGTGTACAGGATAGATACCGTTGCATTTTTTGAGACAACCAATATAATGTATACTGAGATGATACTTGATGATAATTGTAATAACACACTCAGCAAAAAAAGAAAAAGAAAGGGACACTCTTTATTGTTCAAAGTTTTCATACAAACTGAGAATGAAATATAATAAAATATGTATATTAAAGAAAAATTAATAGTCTACCAACATCAAGTGATCGGGAAAATGCTCTTTCACAACTGCATATTGCCCCCTTGATTTCCCCTCGTAATCACTCGTAATTACACTTCTCAAAGTTTATTCTATTTATATTTTGATTTCTAGAAACATATATCTTTTACAATTTTGTTTAAACAGTACATATGCAAATTACGAACAGGAACATAACAAACATTTGAATTGGAACATAGATATAATTATAATTCAATAGACTTACACTGATAAAGTGACAATTGTTATAATGTAAGTACTGAATTGTAAAGGGAAACATAAGTGGAGGAGTCTATTAAGTAAACATGGCTTGTATTTCATAGACTCCTTTTTGGAAAAAAACCTAAAAATAGTCCTTAAATAAAAAAAAAAAATGTTGGGAATAATGTTTATAGTGGGGGGGGGGGGGAGATAATGAGGCAGGGATAACTAAAATGAGAGACTGAGGAACAGAAAGAGATGTGGAGGGAACACAGGAAGAAAGGGGCCGTCTAATACATTTGGTTTAAATCTACGAGTATACATTTACGTTTATTGATTTATGTTTAAATGTTTGAAATGTCGGGGTTGATTTCAACGCCTTGTCAAGTGAGTTCCAAAGCTGGGGTCCAGTGCATATGACCGTTTTTTGTAAAACAAGTTTTTTGACTGTCCGGTTGGATATCTGTGAATGTCATTGTTTTTTAAAGAAACATTTGCAGTAGTGCTTTTGGTAGGCCATTCCTGTCAAGTTGATGCATAAAATTTCCAGGATTGCAGGAGTATAAATCGTATATTTTTAGGGACTTACATTCAATGAATAATTAAGTGGTGTGTGCCCGGTAACTCTTGTTGAAAATGATTCTCACTCTTTTTTGTAAAAGATAATGTTTGTTTAGGTTAGTTTTGATACAATTACCCCAATCAAGAATATTATAATCACGTGGATGATGGACTGCATAATAAAGGTATATAAGTTGTATTTAGATATGGAAAATTAAAATATAACGCATAGAAAAGTCCTCTGTCTCCTATAGGAAAATTGCAGCGATATAGTAGACACTCACAAAAGAGGATGTAGGCTTAATACTTATCTATTTAAAACAAAGCATCTGTTTTGTCATGAATAGGTATAAAGCTATAAAGTGCATCTAATACCAAAAAATAGCCATTAGGATGACTTCACTTCATGGGGGCACTTGTTGTATTGCGGGAGGGGCATTTCTCTACTGGGAAGGGGCATCTTTTTATAGCAGTAGGGATAAGCTTCAAACATCGCTTAGAAAAATCTGAATTTTTCCTTGGTAAAATTTGGGGAAAAAAGATAAAATAAAAGGCATAGTCAAAATACAGTAAGACCAACCTTTATATCACTTAATGAAATGAAATATGTTCTTTTCAGGAATAGGTGCAATCTAGAGACATATCAGATCACAAAGGAGCGGTTTCACCTACGGGGGGGGGGGGGGGGGCGCATTTGTTCACTTGGAATGGACATTTATTTTTGAGGCAGGAGGGCTGGGATCAAATATCCTCCAGAAAAACAATGTTTAGAATTTCTATATTTGAAGACAACAATCATGGTGGCATATCAGATCACAAAGGGTTGGTTTCACCTACAGGGGTGGGGGCATTTGTTCACTTGGAATGGACATTTATTTTTGAGATAGGAGGGCTGGGGTTAAATGTCCTTAAGAAAAATTATTTTCTATATTTGAGGAAAAACAGTCATGATGGAACAAATCACACAAAACAATTACAGGCGTAAAAAGTGCAGTTGCTTTGTCAAGATTCTTTTTCCAGTTCCCACGACCTGTGTTATCGAATTGCAGTAATTAAACACTAGCCCACAAGAGACTCAACTTTAAAATACTGTGCAACATCGCATGTAGGGTCTCTCTTCCACTAACCTCTAGTGGTAGGGCCCGATTTTTTTCATGGACGAGATTTTTACACGTCGCACCGTATAGGAACAACATCACAAAATCATGGAAAATTGCCCCATATAAACCATTTTCTGGAAGTGCTTCCATATTGCTTCTCAGATATTGATCAGTATGGGTTACTCCACACATGTGCCAAATCTGATAGTTTTAGACAAAATTGCACAGTTTTTCAGCTATGCCGCCGTACTATTGTGAAATTCACAGAAATTTTAGGATTTACTACCACAACAATATACACATGTACGAATTTTGATTGAAGAATGGTTGTGTACTTGAAGAAAGGAAATTTATATGTTTTTGTCACGAATATGTGCAATCTAGAGGCATATCAGATCGCAAAGGCGTGGTTTCACCTTTCTTCCACTGGGGGCATTTGTTCACTTGGAATGGACATTTATTTTTGAGGCAGGAAGGCTGGGTTCAAATGTCCTATAGAAAAACAATGTTTAGAATTTATATAGTTGAAGAAATCAGTCATGATGGAACAAAGCGCGCAAAACAATTACAGGCGTAAAAAAATCATCTGCTTTGTGAAGAGTGGTATCAATTAAGCATTCTACCCAGGAAAACTCGCAACTGAGCGGGAGAGATAAACGCTTTTCTTTCCATTCCCATCTAAATTAGGAGCCAAATTAACGAAAACCCTTGAGAAATAGTCGAAAAACTTTGGGAAGACGACCGAAACTTGAGGTTTCTCTCATAAATTGTTGAACCCTTCCAAATGTCATTCTTAAAAATATTTTATCCTATGTTGGGGTGCAAATAGAGACTGTCGAAACTTGCATAAAGGCCAGCAAAGCAAGTAATATAACTTCTTTATTTTTCAGATTTTGAACACTTAAAGAAACAATTTGAAAGCTATATAGTATTCTTGGGGAGCGAAATTATAAAATAATTATGCGATTGAGGAAAGTGACCGAGCTTTTAATAGAAAACTCTCACATTTTCAACCCTTAAAAACTGTATTTTTTTTTTGCATTTAGCCGGCGGCTTGCATGGGGGGGGGGGGGGGGGGGGGGGGGGACATAATCTTTAACGATGTAAATTGTACTATTTGAAGAAATGATGAATGTTGTGAAAATCAATGGAAGAAAAATAAATGTTAATTTAATTTGAATTGAAGTAGGACTTTCTTCATCTTTTAAAATAATTTCTTTTTTTGTTTCGCTCTTTTTGCGTTTTTGAGCCTCTCCAAGTGCCGAGTGCTGAAAGTGAAGCAGTTCCCATCGGTCAGTCTGCTTGGTCACCGTTTCTCTCCAAATCTCTCTGTTTTTTCTCATTTAGTATACAAGGTCATTTAGTGTAAGAAAACAAATATTTGAATTGAACTGAATTGAACTGAAGTGCATTCGTGAATTCATTTTCGTGTAAACATGATTGACATATCAGAATGGCAAACAATTACCCGTTACATTGTAGTATCCTCTGCATGTCTTGTTCAATACATCATCAGATATAACGGCAACGACCTCATGGATTCCGATGGACACACTAGTTCCATTAGGAAAGCCTCCTATCGTCACATACAACGAGATATCTCCATGATATCTGTACCAGGTGTAGATTTTACGACGTCATCTACTCCGAAATCTGTAATAAATGTATATGTCGCCTGACCTGGATCTGTAGTAATAGTGCGATTCAAGCTTGGACAGTTGACTGGTAACTCGGTCACTGCCGAATGATACACGAAGGAAACAATATCAGAGCAGTTTGCCATTGATTGTAAGAAGAGAGAATGAGGGGGGGGGGGGGGGGGCGAGCATATGAGAGGAAGAGCGTGACAGAGCACAAGGAGGGAGAAAATTGAAAGATAGACTTAGTGGCAGGGGTAGAGAACAATAGAGAGAGAGAGAGAGAAAGAAAGAGAGGGGAGAAAAACAGACAGAGAGATATTATGACGGACTCATGAAATGCGAGATAAGATCTAAAATCAATTACTCACCTCAATTAGTTAAGAAGACATACATAAATGAGAAATAGAATCGATTACAATAAAACAAAATTCAAACATCATGAAGTGTACTCGAAAATGGAATTAGCCTTGTTTATAATTGTTTTTCGTATATCAAGGTGGTATATCGAATCGCCAATTTCCAGGAGAAATAGATTTCGCAGAGATTTTCATTACTTATTCTAAATGTTATGCCACTCAATGGAGAAGCGTATGAATGAGGAGAGTCAACTTCAAAGTCGCGTACTATCAAGAAGGTTTTTCTTTTAGCCCCAGAATATAGAAAATGTACTCTGATAAGAAATGATTCGACATTTTGAGAATCTAAGAATCATCTTATTCGAAGTTCTGGAATTTATCAATAAAATTGAATCAAGATGAGCTATTTCAGGTATAGGTGAAGCAAGAGTTTGATGATTGTACAATAAGTTGTTTTCTAAAAGAGTGTGTCCATTGTTGGCCAAGATAATTGGCTGAATACGGCATTGGACGGGGTCACCAATGTTAATGTTATAGTCTGGGAGCCTGTCCCAAAATAGCCACCCATTTTAAAGTGAAATTAGGTTACAATTGGTCATTTCATTACTAAGTTACTGAATTGTGCAAAATGTATTGCTTTATCAAATGTAGCAAAAAGATATTTTCAGGATTTTGTAAACACACCATTGACCATCTGACACGGCATAACAGAGGAGCTTGCTTGGTATCTGTATAAATAACACATGAATAGTACATTTCAGCCTGTCACACACAAACCACAGATACATGACAAGCTCCTCTATTATGTCTTGTCAAACAGGTGCAGATTAACTATGGGTGTGTTGACATAATCCTGACATTTCTTTTGGCTATATATGAGAAAGCCATACATTTTTCACAATTTAATAACTTATTAATCAGAAGACTAATTAACACCAAATTTCACCTCAAGAAAATCATTATACTCAAAATTATGTCTTAAAGATTGGAATTGAATATAAAACGATTTTGAGTCATCATAGGTCGCGTTTATCATCTTTCCCAGTTTGAAACGGCTTTCCATACCCACTATCAAAAGCCCTTTCCAAAGGCCTTTGCAAACGGCTTTCAAAATAAGTTGCGTTTATCATCTCATCGACAAGTCGAAAACCGACGTTGTCACTGCGCAGATGCATTGCGCAGTTTGACCCGAGGAGAAGGGGTCATATACGGCGCGCGCTTTTTTGTTTTGGCTATCGCTAGTATAGTGCAGCGTACGTAGCTAGTAGTATTGTGCTGTGTACACATGTATTTGCCTGGGGCGCGTCTTTTCAAAAACCGGAAAACACGTAGTTCGTGACCGAAGTATAAAGTCGTTTCAAAACAGCTTTGCGTTTATCTCGCTTTTTGTAACCTGTTTCTGGCTGAAACCTGTTTCGGAAAGCACAAATTTGCGACTTTCAAAAAGGCTTTCCGAACCCCATAATCAAAAGAGCTTTGCGTTTATCATCTCTAAAAAAATCACTGAAAGCCCTTTGGAAAACCTGTTTCTGCCGAAAGAAAGAGTTGATAAACGCACCCATAGTCAGAAGGTAAGAAAATGTGTTTTATTTACTGGTAAACTTGTTGTTTTCAACAGAGACATACTGTTTACGATGAGGAAACAACTGAGCCTTATTTGGTTTGATAGGATAGCAATAAAATAGTAAATGTACTACGTACGTGGATTCTCCACGAAGAAGAGGCAGGTGGCCATATTACCAACTGCATCAACTGCAAAGAGAGTGACAGGTGTGTATCCTGGGGGAAACAGGTCTCCAATGAAACCCCGCGAGACGTTGTAAGACACCCCACTCGAGATAGGGTTCGCATCCCAGTATGTGTATGTCTCATCTTCAACGAGTCCCGTGAAGGAATTCGGTGTAAAAGGTCGCGTGGTAACATTTGAACATGTAACAACCGGAGGGTCTGTGTCTGTAGAAAGTTTATGAAATAGGACAGGAAAAGCTGAAGTCATGTTGGTGGCATATTTTTCTTGACATCATTTTAAAAGAAATGTGCTGTGATATATTACTTTACACTCTGATGAAAATGCAAAGAGATTTTAATTTGCAACATCTCTAAAAGTACCAAAACATATCTTTCAGTTAACTTGTAAAACTTGTCTTTTAAGCTTCTACGCATTTGAATTCGTCTAATACTGCCACTATATCTCTGATAAAACTGAAATATATCAAATTATCTATAATTATATTTGTGTAGGCCTCAATCACATTAATCTTAATCAGGGGCCGTGACGTTTTTCAAAATGGGGGGGGGGGGGGGGGAGGGGGCACTTATCAAAGGAGAAAAGGGCATGTATTAGAAAGTAAATGGAGCAATATTTAGATTCGAAAATGGGCACTTATCAGAAGGAGAAAGGGATATTTATTAGAGAGACAAGGTGGCATTCATCAGATTTAAAAAGGGGCACTTATCGGAAGCAAAGGGGGGGGGGGGCACTTATCAGCCTTAAACTTTGGGCACTTATCAGAAGTAAAGAGGGGGCATTTATCAACAGTAAAGAAGGGAAAATTAGTATCAGAAGGGGAAATTGGGCACTTATTAGAGGGGGAAAAGGGGAACTATCAGAAGTAAAAATGCACTTATCAAAGGAAAAATGGGCATATATTAGAGAGAAAACGGGGCATTATTTAGATTCGAGAAGGGGCACTTATCAAAAGGAGAAAAGGATACATATTAGAGAGATAAGGTGGCAATTATTAGATTGGAAAAGGGGCACTTTTCAGAAGGTGAAAAGGGCACTTATCAGAAGGGGAAAGTGTACTTTTT
Organism: Heliocidaris erythrogramma; assembly: GCA_025617745.1. NCBI lineage: Eukaryota > Metazoa > Echinodermata > Echinoidea > Camarodonta > Echinometridae > Heliocidaris > Heliocidaris erythrogramma. The sequence goes on along the minus strand of CM046859.1, from coordinate 34,634,908 downwards.
AGAAAGGAAAAGGGCACATTTAGTAGTAAAACGAGGGCACTTATCAGAGAGAAAGGCGATATTTTTTCAGAAATAAAAAGGACACTTTGAGGTACTTGAAAATGTGCGGGCACTGTGCCCCTGCCCCCCCCCCCCTGGTAGCGCCGCCCCTGATCTTATTTCTGGAGATCCTTTTTGCGACAAGAATTGTAGTTTATTTGAGAGCCTGTCGCGAAAAGTTTCACCATTGGTGAAAATTTGCTACCCTGTATAAATATCAGAAATATGTCTTTTGTCACAAATAGATACAATGTAGGGGCATATCAGATAACAAAGGGGCGGTTTCACCTACGGGGGGGGGGGGGGGAGGATTGTTTACTTGGAATGGACATTTATTTTTGAGATAGGAGGGCTGGGGTTAAATGTCCTTAAGAAATTTTTTTTCTATATTTGAGGAAAAACAGTCATGATGGAACAAATTACACAAAACAATTACAGGCGTAAAAAGTGCAGTTGCTTTGTCAATATTCTTTTTCCAGTTCCACGACCTGTGTTATCGAATTGTAGTAATTAAACACTAGCCACAAGAGACTCAATCTTTAAAATACTGTGCAACATCGCATGTCGGGTCTCTCTTCCACTAACCTCTACGACCGTTTACACGTCGCACCGTATAGGAACAACATCACAAAATCATGGAAAATTGCCCATTAACCGTTTTCTGGAAGTGCTTCCATATTGCTTCTGAGATATTGATCAGTATGGGTTACTTCAAACATGTGCCAAATCTGACAGTTTTAGATAAAATTGCACACTTTTTCAGCTATGCCGCCGTACTATTGTGAGATTCGCAGAAATTTTAGGATTTACTATCACAACAATATACACATGTACGAATTTTGATTGAAAAATGGTTGTGTACTTATGAGATATCATTTGAAGAAAGGAAATTTATATGTTTTTGTCACGAATATGTGCAATCTAGAGGCATATCAGATCGCAAAGACGTGGTTCACCTACAGGGGTGGGGGCATTTGTTCACTTGGAATGGACATTTATTTTTGAGGCAGGAAGGCTGGGTTCAAATGTGCTCTAGAAAAAACAATGTTTAGAGTTTCTATAGTTGAAGAAAACAGTCATGATGGAATAAAGCACACAAAACAATTACAGGCGTAAAAAAATCATCTGCTTTGTGAAGAGTGGTATCACAGGGGCGGATACATGATTTTCAGAAAAGGGGGGGGGCGCACACTGATCCAAACGGCCATCTAAGGGGTCCGGGGGCATACTTTGTCAGGCAAAACGGGGGGGGGGGGGGGGGGCGCACGCCCCTTGCGCCCCCTCTGGATCCGCGCCTGTATCAATTAAGCATTCCATCCACGAAAACTCGCAACTGAGGGGGAGAGATAAACGGTTTTCTATCCATTCCCATCTAAATTAGGAGCCAAATTAAAGACTCTTGAGAAATAGTTGAAAAACTTTAGGAAGACGACTGAAACTTGAGGTTTTTCTCATAAATTGTTGAACCCTTCCAAATGCCATTCTTAAAAAATATTCCATCCTATGTTCGGGGTGCAAATAGAGGCTGTCGAAACTTGCATGATAGCCAGCAAAGCAAGTAATATAACTTCTTTATTTTTCAGATTTTGAACACTTAAAGAAACAATATGATGGGGGGCGAAATTATATAATAACTAGAATTTAATTTGTCATGAGGACGAATTAGGTGGTCTGTCTTTCAATTGGTATGATCATGATTGTAATCAGGATGATCATAATAATGGGGAAATACTAAACTGAAGATAGGAAGTCAAGAATGCCACGCATGGAGATGCTTCTTGAGGACAGGAATGTAGAAAATGTGTGAAACGGTCATTGGAAGATGTGATAATATTTGTGCAAGATAACAATCATGATAATGGTGATGATTATCATGATGAAGGTGATATAATGATGGTGATGACAATAATAATAGCAATGATGATCATGACGGTGATGATATTATATCATCATCATGAATATCATGACAGTGATGATGATAATGATGTTGAAGATAATCATGATGATGATCATTATATCATCATGACAGTGCTGATGATAATGATGTTGATAATCATCAGCATCATCATGAATATCATGACAGTGATGATGATAATGATGTTGAGGATAATCATCAACATGAATATCATGACAGTGATGATGATAATGATGTTGATGATAATCATGATCATCATCATGATTATCATCAACATCATTATCATTTTGAGAAATTGTGATATCAAATAGGACTAATGATATTGCAGGATAGCTTTAATACACTTCAGGGCATCAGATTTTCCATAGGGTTATACATAAACTATTGCACACTACTTTCTAATAGACATAACATGCAAAATAAGGCATTTTATTACATAGTTTGTGATTGTTTATGCTTTAATAGTCCAAGAGGATGGTAAAATGAAAGGCAAAAAGAAGCAAAAAAAAAAAAAATTTAATGGACCCACCGGGGATCGAACCTGGGTCACCTGAATGGGAGGCAAGTGCTTTGACCAATAGACCAAAATATTTCCCATAGAGATAACACGTAAACGAAAAACGGGATTCTCAAATCACATTTTGTACTTAAAAATTGGGCATGATCCCGACATCTGATCAAAAATTGGAGACCACACTTGTAAAAGCTTATAGTCTCAGCTACAACATATTAAAATCTGGAAGGAAATAGACCAAAAACAACTGAGATACTGCTCAGAGAACGATGTCATGTAGATTCATGATTCGAAAAAAAATCATCTTCCATAGACATAACACGCAAATAGGGAAAATTCTGACATGGCATCTTTAATTGAAAATTTCACTGTGATGACGTCATCAAAATGGAAAATGGTGGCAACTGATTTTGTAGGAAATTGCCTCAGCTACAACATATTAAAATCTGGGCGAAAAAACGACCAATTATTAGGAATCTAGAGCCAAATTTGCATAAATGTGATGACGTCAAAACATGAAAATTGGAAATTTTGACTTCTGGCGCCATTTTGATGACGTTATAATATTTATAAGGGTCAAATGATACATGAAATAAAATCTATGATTCATACCCTACCTGATGATAAAAAAAATTTGGGGGTTTATGGACTATTTAAAGAGCTAGAGTTAATATTGTAGAGGCATGTTTTTGAACGTTTTTACGTTATTTTCGCCATAGATGCGCGCATCGATTTTGAATTTTGACGCGCCCGTACGACCTTATTATTGATTGAAATTGATTCCAAGTTGATGGAAATGATGAAGAAAAGTGTCAGGATTGCAAATCAATCGAAAAAACAGCGTTTTAACGTTATTTACGACTTGCGCGCGCGTAAAACGCGCGCGCGGACGCTTACGCACGGACATTTTTGAAATGCTCAAAATGACCTGAAACGTGTGCAGACTTGATCCTACGTGATTTTGAGCATTTTTAAATTTTGACGCGCGCGTACGCACACGTGCTGACCTCTAGATGACCTGTGAGGACATGACTTGATGACCCGTCATGTGAAGTTTATGTGATGTGAATATAGTTTTTTTTTTTCAAAAGAAACTTTTATTCAAACAAATTAGAAGTTCAGGTACAATGATAAATAACATATTGAAGAGGTAAATATACTCAGTGCAACATTATAATTTTTACAAAATTTACAAAATGATCTTACAGTTGAGGTTACGTTCAAAGAAAGTATATTGAACCAGTGTAAATAAAATAGGAGCGAACCATTTTGATAAACTATTAAAACAAGCCTCATCAAGCATGTTAATCGATTCAAAATTTACAGCCGATATTTATAATTATGAGCTTAATGACTTGTTTATCGATCGATTGGCATACTGGATATAGTGTACATGACGCTTTAAAATTCTCCAAGTATCTTTTACCAGTCATTATACAAGTACTTGTACAGCTAAACGGTAGTATAATATTTCATGTCAAAATAAAATGTTCTCACATTTGAAACACTTAAAATATCTACGAAATATAAATGGTCATTGGTCTAAAATATACATGTACTTGCATTTGACAAATAGGATCAAACAATTCCAGCCAATATTAAAACAAGCCACAAGTATGTCAATCGACTAAAAAAAAAAAAAAAACTCATTATGTCACGACATATATGTTACAACCGATGAGCGTAATGAATTGTAAATCGATTGATTATATAAAAAAAAAAAAAAAAAAAAAAAAAATGGGATATTAATCCAGTTACTGGCTCGGGTTACAAATTTGTATGATTTGTTAGATATAAATGCTTCTGTCGTTTTAATTTGTTTAAGCATTTTTAAAAAGGATGAAAACAGGAGTGAAGACTGCTTACTCTTTACAGCAAAAATATAATATTTTGCATACAAAAAAATGCAGTTATAATTTAAGTTTAATTATGAGCTTAATGACTTGTTTATCGATCGATTGGCATACTTGATGTAGTGTACATGACGCTTTAAAATTCTCCAAGTATCTTTTACCAGTCATTATACAAGCACTTGTACAGCTAATCGATAGTATAATATTTCATGTCAAAATAAAATGTTCTCGCATTTGATACACTTTTAAAATATCTACGAAATATAAATAGTCAATTGTCTAAATATACATGTACTTGCATTTGACAAATGGGATCAAACAATTCCAGCAAATATTAAAACAAGCCACAAGTATGTCAATCGATTAAAAAAAAAAAAAAAAAAAAACCTCATTATGTCACGACACATATGCTACAACCGATGAGCTTAATGAATTGTAAATCGATTGATTATATCAATTGGATATTACTCCAGTTACTGGCTCGGGTTACAAATTTGTATGATTTGTTAGATATAAATGCTTCTGTCGTTTTAATTTGTTTAAGCATTTTTAAAAAGGATGAAAACAGGAGTGAAGACTGCTTACTTTTTACAGCAAAAATATAATATTTTGCATACAAAAAATGAAGTTATAATTTAAGTTTAGTTTTTCTTTTGAACCGAATAAAAACAATTGTTTAGTAATTTGAATCTTATTATTCAGTAAAGAATCTTGTATTTGATTTATAAACCTTTGTGTAATAGGACATTCCCAAAACAAATGAACTATTGTTTCAATACAGTTTGAGCAGAGGGAGCATAAATTGGATGATGTAAGGCCCATATTAAATAGGAGTTTATTCACACCAATTATTCTGTGCAAAATTGTAAATTGAAAATAGCGCAGTCTTTGATTTAAAGTTGATTGAAACGGAATAGAGTATACGCTTTCCCAGTTAATATTCTGTTCTAATATTTCAGTCCATTTTTCTTCTGACTTTGGATGTATAAATAACTTATTACTTAAGTGTTGATGAACATACCTACATACTTTAATTACTTTACATATTTTAGTAAGGGCATCTTCTTGTGGTGTGTCATTTTGTAATTGAGAATTTACATCGATACCAGTTCGTGCAAGTTGATTTTTCCATTCAAGAGGAATGGCGTGAATTATAGAATAAAATTCGAGAGAATTACAATGCATATTATATTTTGCCTGAAACTGTTCAAAGTTCAAAAGCGACAAGTCATCATTAAGAAAATGTTTAATTTTTATAATTCCTCTTTCGCACCAGTCTTTTTTATATACTAAATTATTATTAATTCGAATATGTGTATTGTGCCAGATAACTTGATTTTCAACCTTACAGTCCAACACATTTGGTGTAAATGTAAACGCACACCAATGTTGTAGTATTTCGCGTATAAAATCATTTTGTATTTGTTGAAGTTTCTCCTCCTTTGCGTTCATATTACAATACCAAATTGTGTTTCCACCGAAATTTTGCAAATAGTCAAAAAAACATTTCCATTTCCCTTTATTTTGTTTGTCTAATAATCTTTTAACCCAAGCAATTCTAAGTCCTGAAATAACTGAAGGAAAATGAAACATTTTCAAACCTCCTAGACTGTAATCTCCAATAATGGTCCTCCTCTTAATCTTATCTGGTTTATTATCCCATATAAATGAAAACACGATATCTTCAATTTCTTTAATAAAATTATCAGGTGGGGAGGGCAGGACCGAAAGAAGATAAATGAGCTGGGATAGAGCAAGAGATTTTAATATTACAATTTTTCCAATAGGTGTTAAATATCTTCTAGACCAAACTTTCAGAATATCTACTAATTTTTTTTTTTAGGTATATAATTCAATTCAAAAGTATCATCCATATTGGTAGAAAATGTAATCCCTAACATTTTAAAAGGACCTTTCGAGAAAGCCATACCCGTTGAGCTAATATCTGGAGGATGGGCTTTATAATAACCAAGTGCAACAATTTTACTTTTATTGCGATTAATCGATAACCCTGTCATATTTTTAAAGACATCAAGAATTTGTAATAAACGATAAAAGGAAGCTTGATCTTTTAAAAAGAAAGTAGTGTCGTCTGCATAGGCAGTTATTAAAATGTCTGTATTATGTATATTCATACCATGTATATCAGGATCATTTCTCACCCATAATGCTAATATTTCACTACATATCAAAAATAATAATGGACTAAGGGGGCAACCTTGTCGTAAGCCACGATATAAATTAAAAAACTGTGAGGCATGACCATTATTCAAAACACAAGAAGAAATATCTGTATATAGGATCCTAACCCAAACAATAAAGTTATTACCAAAACCAAAAAATTTAAGTGCTTGTGACACAAAATTCCATTCTAATTTATCAAATGCTTTTTCAAAATCTGCTAAAAACATCAGTCCTGGTAAATCTGTTTTATTTGTAAAGATAATCATATCTAATGTTAACCTAATGTTTTCTCCTATAAACCTACCCGGGAGAAAACCGGTTTGATCATTGTCTATTATTTCTAGCAATGTTTTTTTTAAACGCAATGCCAAACACTTTGCAATTATCTTATAATCTGTATTTAAAACAGAAATGGGTCTCCAATTTTTTAAATATAAGGGGTCTTTATCCTTTTTAGGAATAAGATGAATTATACCTCTTCTTTGTTCCGCAGATAATATACCGTGCGCAAAGGAATATTGAATATTTTGTACTAAATATTGTCCCAAATCTAGAAAGAAAAATTTATAAAACTCTGCAGGAAAGCCGTCTATCCCAGGAGTTTTATTATTGGGCATTGTCTTAAGTGCATCAATGCATTCTTGCTAAGTAATTGGACCCTCACATAATTCTTTAGAGAATGTAGAAATTTGGGGGGTTATATATTCAACAAATAAGGGCAACCTATTATTTAAATCAATCAAAGGAGGATTTCCAGATTTATACATTGTTTCAAAATAAACTTTTTGGGCATCTAGTATGTCTTTTGTACAATTCAACATTGTTCCATCTTCAGTACATAACGTTAAAATAGTTTTATTTTTTTGATTTCTTTTTTTCTAAATCTATAAAATACTTTGTATTACGTTCTCCATTCTCAACCCAGTTTGCCCTAGACCTAATAATGTGACCTTTAGCTTTTTGCTCGTATATGTATTCTAATTCTTGCTTACACTCTGCTATCTGTGCCAATGTAACTAAATCAGGATTGTTTGCCTGTTGAGTTTCCAAATGTTTCAGTTTATCTAACAAATTCGTTTCCTGTTTTTTTCTCTGTTTTGATTTTTTTATAGAATATTCAATGGTGGATGACCGTAATTGACATTTAAGATAATCCCAAAAGATATGTGGATTCATTTCCTGGGAACAGTTGTCCTTAACCTTTTTTATAGTGTCTTGTATTAATTTAATGTATGTTTCGTCTTGTAGAAGCGATACATTAAACTTCCAAAATCCACGTCCTCTTCCCACATTTTTAAGTTTTATCTTACAAATAATAGCAGAATGATCGGTCCTATAACCCGGCAAAATGTTACATAATTGAACCTGGGACACTAAATTAAATGATATCAGAAAAAAATCTAGACGGCATTGTACAAAATTTGAACGCCATGTAAACTTAGAAGTTGAAGGATATTTCAGTCTCCAAATATCTATAAGAGAAAATTCTTCCATCATATTATGTATAACATTAACGGACTGAAAATGCGTTGAAGGACGTCCACCTTTTTTATCTATATTGATATTTAAGACACAATTAAAGTCCCCACCCCAAATAACTGACTGACATTCAAACTGTTCTAATTGTATCAAAATGGAATTAAAAAAGAATGCATCATCAGTATTCGGTGCATAAATATTAACCAACGTTATAACTGAACCTAATATCTAATATTAACAATCTGCCTCCACTGTCGTGATATTCCTTTTTAACCTTAAATTGTCCTAAATTTTGAAATAAAATGCAAGCGCCTTTACTATTAAAGGATCCATGTGAAAAAAATACTTCATCTGATCCCCATTGGTCCCTCCACACATTTTCAGTGTCTGGAGTAGAATGAGTTTCTTGTAAGAAGAAAATGTTAGCATCTTGATCTTTCAACCACAAAAATGTCTCTTCCCGTTTGTTCCTATCAGCTAAGCCTCGAACATTCAATGAATAAATATCAACATTCTCCCCTATCATGACACTTTTTTAGAATTACTTATTAAAATAATTACCATGACCATTGTATATTCTGAGTATACAATGTCTAATAAACACATGTATATATGATTGTATATAAAACTTATGAACCTCTCAGTATGAGTATATATAAAATACACCTTCAAATTGTATAAGTAAATTGTCCATACGTAACCGTCATGTAGATATTTAAAAGTTATAATGTAATTGAATAAAGTGATTTGTGTACACTTCATTATCAACATAGGTATAATATTATAAACAAATATTTCTATATACTTATATTTTATCATAACTTTGTATAAAGAGTGTGTAAGGAAGATAATCAACGATAAACACACATATATACATTTGTTGTATAATAAACATATTATATATGTAATTGTACTACACTTAGAATATATTAAGTTTGCCAAAATGTATGTCTCATTTGTAATGCCCTTCCAATTAAGATATTTTACATTGGCTTCCTTCGGGACACCTATACGTATATTTTGATGAAATATAAAGAAAGCATCATATTTGGATTGTACACGAATCGATTGTACACGGTATCGATTCATTCTTTTGATACTCATAACATTTTGTAATACAAATGTTTGAAAAAGCAACTAGTATATCACTCCACGTCAATATATATATAAAGCCAATGAAAATGTGCAAAAATACCTGAACTTCTATTACATATAAAAATGATGGAAATCGATGCCTATTATGAATATAAAGAAATAAAATATCAATCACAAAATACTCTTGTGATGATTGTATTCCAAAAGAAACATACAATAAAAACAAAAATGTTACAACAAAATAAATTGATGTCGGCATCGATTATACAAGGCTGAAAAAATTGCATTCAACGAGTCACTCTGATATCCACCTAACCAAAATATCTTAGAATTAGTTAAAGAATTTGGGAAAAAAATAAAAATAAAGAAGCGTGAACGCTGCACACCATATACAATATAATATTCAAAAATAATATTCAAAAAAAAAAAAATAAAAAAAAAATATACGTATAGATGTGTAATAGTCCAATCAGCCCAACGACGATTGTCACCAAGATGTCAATTTGTGTGTGTCTATATATTAACAAAACTGATGCTTATAAATGGCGCCATCTTGCTCTTGCAATTACAATGACACAATTAATATCAATTAGATGTATGTACTATCGTACTATAAAGGCAACAATTTTTATTTTTTTATTTTATTTTTTTTTACCGAAAGAATTTCATTTTACTGGTTTCTCGTCATGCCACCAGCAGCCTATTATATTTTAGCAACACAAATGGCGCGAATAATCCACTATAATAGGTATATATAATGTAATTAATACAGTATACGCATGTTACTCCATAACATGTGGATATAAATGCCAAGTAAGGAGTGTAAGGAAACTGTCTAGTCTGTACTATCAAAAGAAAATTACTGACGTCGAAATTTTACTTACTGCACGACATCTTGCCATTACATCTATGTAACATGTGAAAAAGATTTAGGCCTACAACAGTAAATGAATGCCCATTTAACTTCAAAATGAACATAGATAAAGTATAAAGAGTACACAACATGCAAATACATACCCACTCAGCTACTGCCTTAAGATGAGCTATCTGTCAGGTGTATTAACATGAATATCTTTATAAGTATCGTGTACTTGATTACTGGGTTGCCTGATAAAGATACAGCCACTAAAGGAAATAATACGTGTATGTATCGTGTAGTTTTACTCAACCATGCAGACTGGTACTTGCGTGGATACCGATGTTCAACTATAGTCTATACTTGACTATACAATACTCAGCGTGATCTGTTGGTCTCCCATCGATTATGCATATTCACGGATGGCTGAACATAACGAAAAAGAACGGTATCCAAATACCGGCACCGATCTCGCATACATCACAGAAGCAACAAGAATCCGATTCATCACAATATGCAGTAAATAATTAATTATCGAGATCGACAAAAAGAAAGTTTAAGAAGTTCGTTACCATACTTAAATGTTTGTACCTATCGCAGATCGATGTGATCGGAGGCCAAACCTATATCGATCAAAAAATATATATGATTTCATTATTGACTTGATAACATACAGCCAAGAGGGTTTCCATTAGTTCTTCACGACAAACGACAGATAAAATTCTTGTTCACGTTGTTATAGGTTATCTTGGCACAAAAAGCTACAGACAAAATGGCCTCTCGTTGCAATATCCTTAAATCAACTTTATGTGCCGTTATCATAAAATGGATTTCTCGTATGCGTTCAAAGAAGAAAACAAATCCCTCTGAAACGTGTTAGATGCTGCCGTGATATTAATTGGCGCCATAAAATAGGTTTCAAAGATATATATGCCGAAAGATTTGTTTACAAATTAAAAAAAGGTTTCAAAGAGATGGCGAATTTAACCAGAGAAAAAATGGTGAATAATTACCCGCCGATGGCTTATTATCGTGAAGACAAAATACGGTAACCTCTGGTTTAGGTTGATCCATGTGGAGCAATGGCGTCCTCGCTCGAAAGGTCGTGGGGGTCACCTGCAGCTCCTTCCGTGCTTGGCGTAGAGGATGATGGGTCCGGTTGACGTTGTTGTTCTGGTCTATTCTCTGCGTTGCCTTGCGCAATATGGCGGATACTGGAATAAAATGGCGCTGGATTGCCCTTCTGGTCTCGCCATTTTCCGCCGGCAAAATAAAAGCGAGTTCCTGCTGCGAATGCGTTCTGAACTTCGGTTTTCCATTTCGCTTTCTCCATACGATCCGCCTTGGTTAGATCGTCAATAATGTACATGTTAGACTGGTCAAGGAGTCGTCTCTGCTGTGTAATAACATACCTTTTGTCTTGATATGAAAGAACTTTGACCAGAAAATGTCGGGGTTTGCCCTGGAGTTTTGGGCCATCTCTATGGGCACGCTCAATTTTTGGGGTTCTCCATTTTAAAGTATCGGGTTAAAAACTGTTTAGCAGTATTCATGGGATTTTCATTTGGCTCCTCTTTCAGTCCAACGATACGGAAGTTATTTTTCCTCGAAAAGCGTTCTAATTTATTTTCAGCTGCGGCCGCTTTCTGCAGCAGCGTTTCATGATTCTGAAGCTTAGCTTCAAGATCCCGTACTTTTTTTTCCAATGGGTCAACTCTCTTTTCCAAATCTTTAGTTTGCTTAGCTTGAAATTCGAGCGCAGCTTCGAAATCTTTAAACATGGATTTAATGTCCGCAATTCCAGCGCGCACAAACCTCTCAAAATCTGCATTGGAATTTTCCGTAGTTTGCGTTGGAGATGTATGGACTTTCTCAGGTCCAGCCGGGGCCGGAACTAGGGCAATAGTTTTAGTCTGAGATGCGCTTCTGAGACTCCGGCTCATTTCGGAAGCAGGTGGTTGTGTTGCCGGCTTCTTCTTGGTGACTAGCTTCTTGGTGCTGTCCTTCTCAGCCATCATGTTGAAGAATGCGCCGAATTCTATCTTATGTAAAACGTGTGGATAACAAGAGCGCTCAGTGAACACGTCTTCACATCATGACTTCCATCAGTGAATCAGTGAATATAGTTGATTTTTGATGATCGATTATGAAGATATAATCGATCTTGTAAATTTACAAAATGGCGTCTTGATGACGTCACGATGACCTGATGACCTCCAAAAGCTTAATGGACCATGTCCATGATTGACCTCATACATGACATGAAACTCGATGATATTGACCTGGCCGATTTTGAGATTTGGTGGCCACAACAATTTGTTATAAAAATAAATAAATAAAAATAAAGAAGAAAATTCGGACAAAACTAATAGGTGATCTGTCGATATCGACAGACCACCTAATTATGCGATTGAGGAAAGTGACCGAGCTTTAGAAAACTGTCACATTTTCAACCCTTAAAAACTGTATTTGTTTGCATTTAGCCGGCGGCTTGAATGGCGGTGGGGGGGGGGGGGGGGGGGGGACATAATGCTTAACGATGTAAAATGTACTATTTGAACAGATGATGGATGTTGTGAAAATCAATGGAAGAAAATAAATGTTAATTTAATTTGAAGTGAATTAGGATTTTTCTTCATCTTTTAAAATAATTTCTTTTTTTGTTTCCCTCTTTTGCGATTTTTGAGCCCCCTCCAAGTGCCGAGTGCTGAAAGTGAAGGAGTTCCCATCGGTCAGTCTGCTTGTTCACCGTTTCTCTCCAAATATCTCTGTTTTTCTCATTTAGTAAAAAAGTAATTTAGTGGAAGAAAACAAATGTTTTGAATTGAACTGAACTGAACTGAAGTGCATTTGTGAATTCATTTTCTTGTAAACATGATTGACATCAGAATGGCAAACAATTACCCGTTACATTGTAGTATCCTCTGCATGTCTTGTTCAGTACATCATCAGATATAATGGCAACGACCTCATGGATTCCGATGGACACACTAGTTCCATTAGGAAAGCCTCCTATCGTCACAGACACCGAGATATCTCCATGATATCTGTACCCAGGTGTAGATTTTACGACGTCATCTACTCCGAAATCTGTAATAAATGTATGTGTCGCCTGACCTGGATCTGTAGTAATAGTGCGATTCAAGCTTGGACAGTTGACTGGTAACTCGGTCACTGCCGAATGATACACGAAGGAAACAACATCAGAGCAGTTTGCCATTGATTGTAAGAAGAGAGAATGAGGGGGGGGGGGGAGCATATGATAGGAAGAGCATGACAGAGCAGAAGGAGGGAGAAAAGTGAAAGATAGACTTAGTGACAGGGGTAGATAACAATAGAGAGAGAGAGAGAGAGAGAGAGAGAGACAAACAGACAGAGAGATATTATGACAGACTCATGAAATGCGAGATAAGATCTAAAATCAATTACTCACCTCAATTAGTTAAGAAGACATACATAAATTTTTTTTTTTTTGTAGAATAATTTTTTTTTTATTATAAAAAATATAAATGAGAAATAGAATCGATTACAATAAAACAAAATTCAAACATCATGAAGTGTACTCGAAAATGGAATTAGCCTTGTTTATAATTGTTTTTCGTATATCAAGGTGGTATATCGAATCGCCAATTTCCAGGAGAAATAGATTTCGCAGAGATTTTCATTACTTATTCTAAATGTTATGCCACTCAATGGAGAAGCGTATGAATGAGGAGAGTCAACTTCAAAGTCGCGTACTATCAAGAAGGTTTTTCTTTTAGCCCCAGAATATAGAAAATGTACTCTGATAAGAAATGATTCGACATTTTGAGAATCTAAGAATCATCTTATTCGAAGTTCTGGAATTTATCAATAAAATTGAATCAAGATGAGCTATTTCAGGTATAGGTGAAGCAAGAGTTTGATGATTGTACAATAAGTTGTTTTCTAAAAGAGTGTGTCCATTGTTGGCCAAGATAATTGGCTGAATACGGCATTGGACGGGGTCACCAATGTTAATGTTATAGTCTGGGAGCCTGTCCCAAAATAGCCACCCCATTTTAAAGTGAAATTAGGTTACAATTGGTCATTTCATTACTAAGTTACTGAATTGTGCAAAATGTATTGCTTTATCAAATGTAGCAAAAAGATATTTTCAGGATTATGTAAACACACCATTGACCATCTGACACGGCATAACAGAGGAGCTTGCTTGGTATCTGTATAAATAACACATGAATAGTACATTTCAGCCTGTCACGCACAAACCACAGATACATGACAAGCTCCTCTATTATGTCTTGTCAAACAGGTGCAGATTAACTATGGGTGTGTTGACATAATCCTGACATTTCTTTTGGCTATATATGAGAAAGCCATACATTTTTCACAATTTAATAACTTATTAATCAGAAGACTAATTAACATCAAATTTCACCTCAAGAAAATCATTATACTCAAATTATGTCTTAAAGATTGGAATTGAATATAAAATGATTTTGAGTCATCATAGGTCGCGTTTATCATCTTTCCCCAGTTTGAAACGGCTTTCCATACCCACTATCAAAAGCCCTTTCCAAAGGCCTTTGCAAACCGCTTTCAAAATAAGTTGCGTTTATCATCTCATCGACAAGTCGAAAACCGACGTTGTCACTGCGCAGATGCATTGCACAGTTTGACCCGAGGAGAAGGGGGTCATATACGGCGCGCGCTTTTTTGTTTTGGCTATCGCTAGTATAGTGCAGCGTACGTAGCTAGTAGAATTGTGCTGTGTACACATGTACTTGCCTGGGGCGCGTCTTTTCAGAAACCGGAAACACGTAGTTCGTGACCGAAGTATAAAGTCGTTTCAAAACAGCTTTGCGTTTATCTCGCTTTTTGTAACCTGTTTCTGGCTGAAACCTGTTTCGGAAAGCACAAATTTGCGACTTTCAAAAAGGCTTTCCGAACCCCATAATCAAAACAGCTTTGCGTTTATCATCTCTAAAAAAAATCACTGAAAGCCCTTTGGAAAACCTGTTTCTGCCGAAAGAAAGAGTTGATAAACGCACCCATAGTCAGAAGGTAAGAAAATGTGTTTTATTTACTGGTAAACTTGTTGTTTTCAACAGAGACATACTGTTTACGATGAGGAAACAACTGAGCCTTATTTGGTTTGATAAGATAGCAATAAAATAGTAAATGTACTACGTACGTGGATTCTCCACGAAGAAGAGGCAGGTGGCCATATTACCAACTGCATCAACTGCAAAGAGAGTGACAGGTGTGTATCCTGGGGGAAACAGGTCTCCAATGAAACCCCGCAAGACGTTGTAAGACACCCCACTCGAGATAGGGTTCGCATCCCAGTATGTGTATGTCTCATCTTCAACGAGTCCCGTGAAGGAATTCGGTGTAAAAGGTCGCGTGGTAACATTTGAACATGTAACAACCGGAGGGTCTGTGTCTGTAGAAAGTTTATGAAATAGGACAGGAAAAGCTGAAGTCATGTTGGTGGCATATTTTTCTTGACATCATTTTAAAAGAAATGTGCTGTGATATATTACTTTACACTCTGATGAAAATGCAAAGAGATTTTAATTTGCAACATCTCTAAAAGTACCAAAACATATCTTTCAGTTAACTTGTAAAACTTGTCTTTTAAGCTTCTACGCATTTGAATTCGTTTAATACTGCCACTATATCTCTGATAAAACTGAAATATATCAAATTATCTATAATTATATTTGTGTAGGCCTCAATCACATTAATCTTAATCAGGGGCCGTGACGTTTTTCAAAATGGGGGGGGGGGGGGGGAGGGGCACTTATCAAAGGAGAAAAGGGCATGTATTAGAAAGTAAATGGAGCAATATTTAGATTCGAAAATGGGCACTTATCAGAAGGAGAAAGGGATATTTATTAGAGAGACAAGGTGGCATTTATCAGATTTAAAAAGGGGCACTTATCGGAAGCAAAGGGGGGGGGGGGGCACTTATCAGCCTTAAACTTTGGGCACTTATCAGAAGTAAAGAGGGGGCATTTATCAACAGTAAAGAAGGGAAAATTAGTTTCAGAAGGGGAAAATGGGCACTTATTAGAGGGGGAAAAGGGGCACCTATCAGAAGTAAAAATGCACTTATCAAAGGAAAAATGGGCATATATTAGAGAGAAAACGGGGCAATATTTAGATTCGAGAAGGGGCATTTATCAAAAGGAGAAAAGGATACATATTAGAGAGATAAGGTGGCAATTATTAGATTGGAAAAGGGGCACTTTTCAGAAGGTGAAAAGGGCACTTATCAGAAGGGGAAAGTGTACTTTTTAGAAAGGAAAAGGGCACATTTAGTAGTAAAACGAGGGCACTTATCAGAGAGAAAGGCGATATTTTTTCAGAAATAAAAAGGACACTTTTGAGGTACTTGAAAATGTGGGGGCACTGTGCCCTGCCCCCCCCCCCCCCCGGGAGCGCCGCCCCTGATCTTAATTCTGGAGATCCTTTTTGCGACAAGAATTGTAGTTTATTTGAGAGCCTGTCGCGAAAAGTTTCACCATTGGTGAAAATTTGCTACCCTGTATAAATATCAGAAATATGTCTTTTGTCACAAATAGATACAATGTAGGGGCATATCAGATAACAAAGGGGTGGTTTCACCTACGGGGGGGGGGGGGGAAGGATTGTTTACTTGGAATGGACATTTATTTTTGAGATAGGAGGGCTGGGGTTAAATGTCCTTAAGTAAAATTATTTTCTATATTTGAGGAAAAACAGTCATGATGGAACAAATCACGCAAAACAATTACAGGCGTAAAAAGTGCAGTTGCTTTGTCAAGATTCTTTTTCCAGTTCCCACGACCTGTGTTATCGAATTGCACTAATTAAACACTAGCCCACAAGAGACTCAATCTTTAAAATACTGTGCAACATCGCATGTAGGGTCTCTCTTCCACTAACCTCTACGACCGCTTACACGTCGCACCGTATAGGAACAACATCACAAAATCATGGAAAATTGCCCCATAAACCGTTTTCTGGAAGTGCTTCCATATTGCTTCTGAGATATTGATCAGTATGGGTTACTCCACACATGTGCCAAATCTGATAGTTTTAGACAAAATTGCACAGTTTTTCAGCTATGCCGCCGTACTATTGTGAGATTCGCAGAAATTTTAGGATTTACTTTCACAACAATATACACATGTACGAATTTTGATTGAAATATGGTTGAGTACTTATGAGATATCATTTGAAGAAAGGAAATTTATATGTTTTTGTCACGAATATGTGCAATCTAGAGGCATATCAGATCGCAAAGGCGTGCTTTCACCTACAGAGGTGGGGGCATTTGTTCACTTGGAATGGACATTTATTTTTGAGGCAGGAAGGCTGGGTTCAAATGTGCTCTAGAAAAACAATGTTTAGAGTTTCTATAGTTGAAGAAAACAGTCATGATGGAACAAAGCACACAAAACAATTACAGGCGTAAAAAAATCATCTGCTTTGTGAAGAGTGGTATCACAGGGGCGGATACATGATTTTCAGAAAGGGGGGGGGGGGGGCGCACACTGAGCCAAACGGCCATCTAAGGGGTCCGGGGGCATACTTTGTCAGGCAAAACGGGGGGGGGGGGCGCACGCCCCTTGCGCCCCCCTCTGGATCCGCGCCTGTATCAATTAAGCATTCCATCCACGAGAACTCGCAACTGAGGGGGAGAGATAAACGGTTTTCTATCCATTCCCGTCTAAATTAGGAGCCAAATTAAAGAAGACCCTTGAGAAATAGTTGAAAAACTTTGGGAAGACGACTGAAACTTGAGGTTTTTCTCATAAATTGTTGAACCCTTCCAAATGCCATTCTTAAAAATATTTCATCCTATGTTCGGGGTGCAAATAGAGGCTGTCGAAACTTGCATGATAGCCAGCAAAGCAAGTAATATAACTTCTTTATTTTTCAGATTTTGAACACTTAAAGAAACAATATGATGGGGAGCGAAATTATATAATAATTATGCGATTGAGGAAAGTGACCGAGCTTTAGAAACTGTCACATTTTCAACCCTTGCACACTGTATTTGTTTGCATTTAGCCGGCGGCTTGAATGGGGGGGGGGGGGGGGGGGGAGACATAATGCTTAAGGATGTAAAATGTACTATTTGAACAGATGATGGATGTTGTGAAAATCAATGGAAGAAAATAAATGTTAATTTAATTTGAAGTGAATTAGGATTTTTCTTCATTTTTTAAAATAATTTCTTTTTTGTTTCCCTCTTTTGCGATTTTTGAGCCCCCTCCAAGTGCCGAGTGCTGAAAGTGAAGGAGTTCCCATCGGTCAGTCTGCTTGGTCACCGTTTCTCTCCAAATCTCTCTGTTTTTCTCATTTAGTAAAAAAGTAATTTAGTGGAAGAAAACAAATGTTTTGAATTGAACTGAACTGAACTGAAGTGCATTTGTGAATTCATTTTCTTGTAAACATGATTGACATCAGAATGGCAAACAATTACCCGTTACATTGTAGTATCCTCTGCATGTCTTGTTCAGTACATCATCAGATATAATGGCAACGACCTCATGGATTCCGATGGACACACTAGTTCCATTAGGAAAGCCTCCTATCGTCACAGACACCGAGATATCTCCATGATATCTGTACCCAGGTGTAGATTTTACGACGTCATCTACTCCGAAATCTGTAATAAATGTATGTGTCGCCTGACCTGGATCTGTAGTAACAGTGCGATTCAAGCTTGGACAGTTGACTGGTAACTCGGTCACTGCCGAATGATACACGAAGGAAACAACATCAGAGCAGTTTGCCATTGATTGTAAGAAGAGAGAATGAGGGGGGGGGGGGCGAGCATATGATAGGAAGAGCATGACAGAGCAGAAGGAGGGAGAAAAGTGAAAGATAGACTTAGTGACAGGGGTAGATAACAATAGAGAGAGAGAGAGAGAGAGAGACAAACAGACAGAGAGATATTATGACAGACACATGAAATGCGAGATAAGATCTAAAATCAATTACTCACCTCAATTAGTTAAGAAGACATACATAATTTTTTTTTTTTTTTGTAGAATAATTTTTTTTTTATTATAAAAAATATAAATGAGAAATAGAATCGATTACAATAAAACAAATTCAAACAGCATGAAGTGTACTCGAAAATGGAATTAGCCTTGTTTATAATTGTTTTTCGTATATCAAGGTGGTATATCGAATCGCCAATTTCCAGGAGAAATAGATTTCGCAGAGATTTTCATTACTTATTCTAAATGTTATGCCACTCAATGGAGAAGCGTATGAATGAGGAGAGTCAACTTCAAAGTCGCGTACTATCAAGAAGGTTTTTCTTTTAGCCCCAGAATATAGAAAATGTACTCTGATAAGAAATGATTCGACATTTTGAGAATCTAAGAATCATCTTATTCGAAGTTCTGGAATTTATCAATAAAATTGAATCAAGATGAGCTATTTCAGGTATAGGTGAAGCAAGAGTTTGATGATTGTACAATAAGTTGTTTTCTAAAAGAGTGTGTCCATTGTTGGCCAAGATAATTGGCTGAATACGGCATTGGACGGGGTCACCAATGTTAATGTTATAGTCTGGGAGCCTGTCCCAAAATAGCCACCCCATTTTAAAGTGAAATTAGGTTACAATTGGTCATTTCATTACTAAGTTACTGAATTGTGCAAAATGTATTGCTTTATCAAATGTAGCAAAAAGATATTTTCAGGATTATGTAAACACACCATTGACCATCTGACACGGCATAACAGAGGAGCTTGCTTGGTATCTGTATAAATAACACATGAATAGTACATTTCAGCCTGTCACGCACAAACCACAGATACATGACAAGCTCCTCTATTATGTCTTGTCAAACAGGTGCAGATTAACTATGGGTGTGTTGACATAATCCTGACATTTCTTTTGGCTATATGAGAAAGCCATACATTTTTCACAATTTAATAACTTATTAATCAGAAGACTAATTAACACCAAATTTCACCTCAAGAAAATCATTATACTCAAAATTATGTCTTAAAGATTGGAATTGAATATAAAATGATTTTGAGTCATCATAGGTCGCGTTTATCATCTTTCCCCAGTTTGAAACGGCTTTCCATACCCACTATCAAAAGCCCTTTCCAAAGGCCTTTGCAAACCGCTTTCAAAATAAGTTGCGTTTATCATCTCATCGACAAGTCGAAAACCGACGTTGTCACTGCGCAGATGCATTGCGCAGTTTGACCCGAGGAGAAGGGGTCATATACGGCGCGCGCTTTTTTGTTTTGGCTATCGCTAGTATAGTGCAGCGTACGTAGCTAGTAGTATTGTGCTGTGTACACATGTATTTGCCTGGGGCGCGTCTTTTCAGAAACCGGAAACACGTAGTTCGTGACCGAAGTATAAAGTCGTTTCAAAACAGCTTTGCGTTTATCTCGCTTTTTGTAACCTGTTTCTGGCTGAAACCTGTTTCGGAAAGCACAAATTTGCGACTTTCAAAAAGGTTTTCCGAACCCCATAATCAAAACAGCTTTGCGTTTATCATCTCTAAAAAAAATCACTGAAAGCCCTTTGGAAAACCTGTTTCTGCCGAAAGAAAGAGTTGATAAACGCACCCATAGTCAGAAGGTAAGAAAATGTGTTTTATTTACTGGTAAACTTGTTGTTTTCAACAGAGACATACTGTTTACGATGAGGAAACAACTGAGCCTTATTTGGTTTGATAAGATAGCAATAAAATAGTAAATGTACTACGTACGTGGATTCTCCACGAAGAAGAGGCAGGTGGCCATATTACCAACTGCATCAACTGCAAAGAGAGTGACAGGTGTGTATCCTGGGGGAAACAGGTCTCCAATGAAACCCCGCGAGACGTTGTAAGACACCCCACTCGAGATAGGGTTCGCATCCCAGTATGTGTATGTCTCATCTTCAACGAGTCCCGTGAAGGAATTCGGTGTAAAAGGTCGCGTGGTAACATTTGAACATGTAACAACCGGA
Organism: Heliocidaris erythrogramma; assembly: GCA_025617745.1. Lineage (NCBI taxonomy): Eukaryota > Metazoa > Echinodermata > Echinoidea > Camarodonta > Echinometridae > Heliocidaris > Heliocidaris erythrogramma. The sequence continues at coordinate 34,614,010 of CM046859.1, read as the reverse complement.
GGGTCTGTGTCTGTAGAAAGTTTATGAAATAGGACAGGAAAAGCTGAAGTCATGTTGTTGGCATACTTTTCTTGACATCATTTTAAAAGAAATGTGCTGTGATATATTACTTGGCACTCTGATGAAAATGCAAAGAGATTTTAATTTGCAACATCTCTAAAAGTACCAAACATATCTTTCAGTTAACTTGTAAAACTTGTCTTTTAAGCTTCTACGCATTTGAATTCGTTTAATACTGCCACTATATCTCAGATAAAACTGAAATATTTCAAATTATCTATAATTATATTTGTGTAGGCCTCAATCACATTAATCTTAATCAGGGGCCGTGACGTTTTTCAAAATGGGGGGGGGGGGGGGGAGGGGGCACTTATGAAAGGAGAAAAGGGCATGTATTAGAAAGTAAATGGAGCAATATTTAGATTCGAAAATGGGCACTTATCAGAAGGAGAAAGGGATATTTATTAGAGAGACAAGGTGGCATTTATCAGATTTAAAAAGGGGCACTTATCGGAAGCAAAGGGGGGGGGGGGCACTTATCAGCCTTAAACTTTGGGCACTTATCAGAAGTAAAGAGGGGGCATTTATCAACAGTAAAGAAGGGAAAATTAGTATCAGAAGGGGAAATGGGCACTTATTAGAGGGGGAAAAGGGGCACTATCAGAAGTAAAAATGCACTTATCAAAGGAAAAATGGGCATATATTAGAGATAAAACGGGGCATTATTTAGATTCGAGAAGGGAAGAAAGGATACATATTAGAGAGATAAGGTGGCAATTATTAGATTGGAAAAGGGCACTTTTCAGAAGGTGAAAAGGGCACTTATCAGAAGGGGAAAGTGTACTTTTTAGAAAGGAAAAGGGCACATTTAGTAGTAAAACGAGGGCACTTATCAGAGAGAAAGGCGATATTTTTTCAGAAATAAAAAGGACACTTTTGAGGTACTTGAAAATGTGGGGGCACTGTGCCCTGCCCCCCCCCCCCCGGGAGCGCCGCCCCTGATCTTAATTCTGGAGATCCTTTTTGCGACAAGAATTGTAGTTTATTTGAGAGCCTGTCGCGAAAAGTTTCACCATTGGTGAAAATTTGCTACCCTGTATAAATATCAGAAATATGTCTTTTGTCACAAATAGATACAATGTAGGGGCATATCAGATAACAAAGGGGTGGTTTCACCTACGGGGGGGGGGGGAGGATTGTTTACTTGGAATGGACATTTATTTTTGAGATAGGAGGGCTGGGGTTAAATGTCCTTAATAATTTTTTTTTCTATATTTGAGGAAAAACAGTCATGATGGAACAAATTACACAAAACAATTACAGGCGTAAAAAGTGCAGTTGCTTTGTCAATATTCTTTTTCCAGTTCCACGACCTGTGTTATCGAATTGTAGTAATTAAACACTAGCCCACAAGAGACTCAATCTTTAAAATACTGTGCAACATCGCATGTAGGGTCTCTCTTCCACTAACCTCTACGACGCTTACACGTCGCACCGTATAGGAACAACATCACAAAAATCATGGAAAATTGCCCATAAACGTTTTCTGGAAGTGCTTCCATATTGCTTCTGAGATATTGATCAGTATGGGTTACTTCAAACATGTGCCAAATCTGATAGTTTTAGACAAAATTGCACAGTTTTTCAGCTATGCCGCCGTTACTATTGTGAAATTCACAGAAATTTTAGGATTTACTATCACAACAATATACACATGTACGAATTTTGATTGAAAAATGGTTGAGTACTTATGAGATATCATTTGAAGAAAGGAAATTTATATGTTTTTTGTCACGAATATGTGCAATCTAGAGGCATATCAGATCGCAAAGGCGTGCTTTCACCTACAGAGGTGGGGGCATTTGTTCACTTGGAATGGACATTTATTTTTGAGGCAGGAAGGCTGGGTTCAAATGTGCTCTAGAAAAACAATGTTTAGAGTTTCTATAGTTGAAGAAAACAGTCATGATGGAACAAAGCACACAAAACAATTACAGGCGTAAAAAAATCATCTGCTTTGTGAAGAGTGGTATCACAGGGGCGGATACATGATTTTCAGAAAGGGGGGGGGGGCGCACACTGAGCCAAACGGCCATCTAAGGGTCCGGGGGCATACTTTGTCAGGCAAAACGGGGGGGGGGGGCGCACGCCCCTTGCGCCCCCCTCTGGATCCGCGCCTGTATCAATTAAGCATTCCATCCACGAGAACTCGCAACTGAGGGGGAGAGATAAACGGTTTTCTATCCATTCCGTCTAAATTAGGAGCAAATTAAAGAAGACCCTTGAGAAATAGTTGAAAAACTTTGGAAGACGACTGAAACTTGAGGTTTTTCTCATAAATTGTTGAACCCTTCCAAATGCCATTCTTAAAAATATTTCATCCTATGTTCGGGGTGCAAATAGAGGGCTGTCGAAACTTGCATGATAGCCAGCAAAGCAAGTAATATAACTTCTTTATTTTTCAGATTTTGAACACTTAAAGAAACAATATGATGGGGAGCGAAATTATATAATAATTATGCGATTGAGGAAAGTGACCGAGCTTTAGAAACTGTCACATTTTCAACCCTTGCACACTGTATTTGTTTGCATTTAGCCGGCGGCTTGAATGGGGGTGGGGGGGGGGGGGGGAGACATAATGCTTAAGGATGTAAATGTACTATTTGAACAGATGATGGATGTTGTGAAAATCAATGGAAGAAAATAAATGTTAATTTAATTTGAAGTGAATTAGGATTTTTCTTCATTTTTTAAAATAATTTCTTTTTTTGTTTCCCTCTTTTGCGATTTTTGAGCCCCCTCCAAGTGCCGAGTGCTTGAAGTGAAGGAGTTCCCATCGGTCAGTCTGCTTGGTCAC